>SJYQ01002480.1:155897-194923 GCA_006410935.1 Redunca redunca
TGAGACAAAGCATTAAATTCCCTTTCTGATTATATAAAGAATGCATTGTATTTGTCCTTTCCAACCAAAAATTCTAACATAAACTCTGACTTTATGTTTTAGAAATAAAGCCTAGTTTTCTTACTCACTATGTAAGAATATTATAGAAAATACAGGAAGGCACAGATTAAAAAATAAATCTTAGATCATTGTAATGTTTTGCTAAGTATGGCTTAATTGAACCAAATTCTATTGTTGTGTATTCACAGTTTTTTTTTTTTTTTAATCACTGTTGTTGGCAATGCCTCCCAAGAAAATTGTAAGAAACATCTTTGAGGTGAATTCTTCCCCATCCATAGTAATTTCCTTAGGATAATTAATTACTGGAAGTGGAATTGCAGGCTCAAACAGTATACACATATCTGTACCTTTTGAAATGAAACAGTCAGTTTGCCCTCAATTACAACTGTTACCAGTTTTGAGCACCATTACAAGTAGATTAAAGTGCTTATTTCCTTATACATTCAACAACAGAAAATAGAAAAATAGTTTTACTCTCTTTCTCTTATCAAATCAGGGATGTCATTGTTTTATACACATGCCTGTTTTCGTTCCATGTAAGGTCCCTTTTTCCTCCCTATTAAGAATCTAATAGATTTCTTCCTTTGTGGCTTGACAGTCCCTTGGCTCTAGTGCCTTTAAGGTGTCTGGGAGCCGACCCTGCTCTGACTGGCCTTTAAGCGAGCCTCCGTGCTGCCTGGCCTGCGGGTGGCCTTCACGCTGCACAGGCTCCTCGCTAGCTGTGGCACGCCGGGTACACTCCAGCGGCGGCTGCCGGCTTCTCTCTGCAGTGGCCTCTCCGTTTGCGGAGCAGGGCCTCTGGGCGCCTGGGCTTCGGCTGCTGCGGCCCGTGGGCCAGTAGTTGCGTCTCCCGGGCTCTAGAGCGCAGGCTCGGCAGCTGTGGTGTGAGGGCCTCGCCACTGCGTGGCATGTGGGACCTCCCCACTCCAGGGACCGACCTCGTGTCCCCTGCACTGGCTGGTGGATTCTTTACCACTGAGCCACCAGGCAAGCCCTCTAACTGACTCTTAGCAATGCTTTGTATATTAATTGCGTTCCTTTGTTGATGACAAAAATTCAAATTTAAGCATTGTTATTTATTGTGCCCAAAACAATAAGTTCTTCATATATCATTTAATTTTCCTGCTTTAATAATATGATCCGTTATCATGCTTTTCTCTTAGTTATATACTGTCCAAGATTTTCACTTAACCAATGATGGAATCGCAATTTATAGAAATGAACCTGTTGGAAATCACACAGCAAGGAAACAATAGATTTGGAATTTCAAGTCAGGTCCATTGAATCCAAACCTGTGTTTAGCATGATGCTAAGTCGCTACGGGGGCTTCCCCGGCTCAGAGTAAAGGATCTGCTGCCGTGCAGGAGACACAGGTCTGATCCTGGGTCGGGAAGGCCCCGGAGAAGGCGACGGCACCCACTCCAGTGTTCTTGCCCGGGGAATCCCATGGACAGAGGAGCCTGGCGACCTACAGCCCATGGGGTTGCAAAGAGTCAGACAATTTAGCAACTAAAAACAACAGCACGAGCTGCTACTGACTCTCGTTTCCTCTCTCTTTCGTAGTTCAAGAATCAGCAAACTACATTTCTCAGGTCAAATCTGGCCTGCCACCTGATTTTTTAAATAAAGTTTTATTGTAACCCAGCCACCCAGTCATTTATTGTTACTCTCCTGTTACAAGGGCAGACTTGAGTGGCTGTGACAGAGACCTCATACCCACTCTGTGGAGCCATAAAATATTTCCCATCTGGCCCTTTACAGCACAAGTCTGCTGACTATTGCAGTAGGCTTTTGTCCCTTGGAAACAATGCGGATATTAGAGGTCCTGAATCTATCTTCTATCTCTCTATATCTTAGTGTTCTCTCAACATTTCTATTTAGAATTAAGTAAACTGCTATTTTAGCTATATGTGGTGCAAAAATGTAATGCACTGCCTCTACTGATACTTTCATTTAAAAACTAGCTAGCATTTTTATTTCCAAAATATCTTATTCTCAGTCCCATATTTCTTAGCATCTTGCCTTGTTTTAATGATGCAGCATTTTCTTGAATGTCATTAAAAGTACTGTTTATCTTTTAAAAGATGTTATTTTGAATGAAAGCTGGTTTCTTTATGAGGATTGCTTCCGTTATTTACAGGTATTCATATGAATTTCTGACTTTGTCGTTGCTGGACGTCACTGTGGAGCTCTCTCAACAAAGGAATTGTTTAGTCACTCAGTTGTGTCCGACTCTTTTGAGATCCCATAGACTGTAGCCCACCAGGCTCCTCTGTCCATGAAATTCTCTAGCCACAATACTAGAGTGGGTCGCCATTTCCTTCTCCAGGGGATCTTCCCATCCCAGGGATCAAACCCAGGTCTCCCACATTGCAGGCTGATTCTTTACTATGTCCATGGTCCAACTTAAAAAGCCGGGTGGGTTTTCCCTCCAGTGGCCTCCCAGTTCCCTTCTGCACACAGGCATCCTCAGCCTGCTGCCCATGTGCCAGCTCTGCCCTGATGTTGTTGTAGGAAGCTGGACCCTGTGCATGCGTGTGCAAGCACGTGTGGTGAGGGCGGCTATGGTGTCTGTGTTCCCAACCCTCCCCCTCTGTGTTACAGGTAAAATTCCCCTGGATCTTCACTGCTGTGAAAAGTTAGTGTGCTTCTGTGATATTATGACCTATATGAAATATATATTTGGTGACTAAAATAGATGTGCATTTAGGGTATGTGTGTGTGCGCGTGCACATACATTCAGTGGTGTCAGACTCCTCGCAACCACATGGACTGTATGCAGCCCACCAGACTCCTCTGTGCTTGGGACTCTCCAGGCAAGAATACTGGAGGGCTTGCCATTTCCTTCTCTAGGGGATCTACCCAACCCAAGGGTCAAACCTGAGTCTTCTGCATTGCAGGCAGATTCCCCACCACTGAGTCACTGGGAAAGCCCCCTGTCCTTGGTAGATGGTGTAGAATTGAGTTGAATTCTCATATACCGTGCTGGTGTGAGATTTGCTTGTTGTGTGGGGTGCCCCTCACACATGTGTTGAAATTGGGTACAGGAACCCTTATCAGTGTCTAAGAAGAACTCATCAGGTGGATAGATATGTTTCCTTTCATGGTGATGTAATAATTTATTTTGGCAAATAGTCTTTGTTCTTTGAGTAGGAGGTTGGGTCCTTCCCAGGCATCAAGGCGGGTAAACTTCTATTCTCCATTCCTTCTTAGTGTTTAATAGAAATAAATCTGTGAGAACATTTAGGTTGGAAGAATGCATTATGCAAGAGCTGATTGTTCTTCAGTTCAGTTCAGTCGCTCAGTCGTGTCCGACTCTCTGCGACCCCATGAATCGCAGCACGCCAGGCCTCCCTGCCCATCACCATCTCCTGGAGTTCACTCATACTCACGTCCATTGAGTCAGTGATGCCATCCAGCCATCTCATCCTCGGTCGTCCCCTTCTCCTCCTGCCCCCAACCCCTCCCAGCATCAGAGTCTTTTCCAATGAGTCAACTCTTCGCATGAGGTGGCCAAAGTACTGGATTTTCAGCTTCAGCATCATCCCTTCCAAAGAAATCCCAGGGCTGATCTGCTTCAGAATGGACTGGTTGGATCTCCTTGCAGTCCAAGGGACTCTCAAGAGTCTTCTCCAACACCACAGTTCAAAAGCACCAATTCTTCGGCGCTCAGCCTTCTTCACAGTCCGACTCTCACATCCATACGTGACCACAGGAAAAACCATAGCCTTGAATGGACGGAACTTTGTCGGCAAGGTAATGATTTTGCTTTTGAATATGCTATCTAGGTTGGTCAGAACTTTTCTTCCAGGAAGTAAGCGTCTTTTAATTTCATGGCTGCAGTCACCATCTGCAGCGACTGTTCTTAGTATGTAGTATTTTAGATGAAACGCAATAGAACTTGTTAGGTAAGACGCATTTGCTAAATGAGCTGAGGCAGCAGCCTAGCCATGAAGCTGGAACACAGTGTGCAGATCAGCAGTGATGAGGGCTCCTCACACAGCGCCCGAGACAGGGCGCTCACGGAAAGCTCGCTCTGGCCACGTGCCACGTTCCAAGGGCTATGGACAAGCTCCTCTACCTCAGGAAGATGGCAAAGATGATGGAGAATCATCTGGAAATAGAATCACAGTGTTGAAGATTGTTTTCAAATTTTGTTGGGACTTCCAGATGGAAAACAGAACAATACTATGAATGACTTTAATCAGTGGGAAAAAAATATGAATGATGAGAATTTATAGGGAGACACTTTTGATTTATATTAAGTAACATCATCTATATTTATTTTTAGTTTAGAAAGATATGACCTTCTAACAGAGATATCCTCAAACTGAATAGGTCACTTTCTTAAAAACATTAGCTCATTTTAGTTAAGAGGTTAATTTGAGATTAAAGTAAGCTTTGATTTGAATCATTAAGAGTGAACCCAGGGCAAATTACCAAACTTCTATGAGACACTAGTTTTAAATTCTCACATGCACCCGAGTATTCACTGAAACACTATTTACAAAAGCTAGGAAATGGAAGCCACGTTATCAAGGCTTCATATTATTGATAAAACAACCTTATCATTCCATTGGCAGATGAGTGGATAAGGAAGTTTTGGTACATATATGCAATGGAATATTAGTTGGCTGTAGCTATAGCTGTTTCCATTGTTTCCCCATCTGTTTGTCTTGAAGTGATGGGACCAGATACCATGATTTTAGTTTTCTGAGTGTTGAGTTTTAAGCCAACTTTTTCATTCTGCTCTTTCACTTTCATCAAGAGGCTCTTTAATTCTTCTTCACCTTCTTCCATAAGGGTGGTGTCATCTGCATATCTGAGGTTATTGATATTTCTCCCAGCGATCTTGATTCCAGCTTGTGCTTCATCCAGCCCAGCATTTGTCATGATGTACTCTGCATAGAAGTTAAATAAGCAGGGTGACAAGATACAGCCTTGACGTACTCCTTTCCCAATTTGGAACTAGTCTGTTGTTACATGTCCAGTTCTAACTATTGCTTCTTGACCTGCATACAGATTTCTTAGGAGGCAGGTCAGGTGGTCTGGTATTCCCATCTCTTGAATTTTCCACAGTTTCTTGTGATCCACAAAGTCAAAGGCTTTGGCATAATTAATAAAGCAGAAGTAGATGTTTTTCTGGAACTCTCTTGCTTTTTTCTCTAATCCAGCAGATGTTGGCAATCTGATCTCTGGTTCCTCTGCCTATTCTAAATTCAGCTTGAACATCTGGAGGTTCATGGTTCACATGATGTTGAAGCCTGGCTTGGAGAATTTTGAGCATTACTTTGCTAAAGTATGAGATTTGGGCTCCAAAATCACTGCAGATGGTGAATGCAACCATGAAATTAAAAGACGCTCCTTGAAAGGAAAGTTATGACCAATCTAGACAGCCTATTAAAAGGCAGAGACATTACTTTACCAACAAAGGTCTGTCTAGTCAAAGTAGTGGCTTTTCCCGTATTTGGATATGGATGTGAGAGTTGGACTATAAAGAAAGCTGAGCACCGAAGAATTGATGCTTTTGGACTATTGTGTTGGAGAAGACTCTTGAGAGCCCCTTGGACTGCAAGGAGATCCAACCCATCAATCCTAAAGGAAATCAGTCCTAAATATGCTTTGGAAGGACTTACAACTGAAGCTGAAACTCCAATCCTTTGGCCACCTGATGTGAAGAACTGACTCATTGAAAAAGACCCTGATGCTGGGAAAGATTGAAGGTGGGAGGAGAAGGGGACAACAGAGGATGAGATGGTTGGATGGCATCACCGACTCAATGGATGTGAATTAGAGGAGGCTCTGGGAGTTGGTGATGGACAGGGAATCCTGGCGTGCTGCAGTCATTGAGGTTGCAAAGAATCAGACATGACTGAGTGGCTGAACTGGCTGACTAGCTGTAGCTATAGCTTAGTTTATATATGTATATAGTTATAGCTCTCTCTCTCTCTCTCTCTCTCTCTATATATATATATATATATATATATATATATAGCTTTTTTTTATATATAAAAAAGGAACACATTTGAGTTAATTCTAATGAGATGGATGAACCTGGAGCCTGTTATACAAAGTGAAGTAAGTCAGAAAGAGAAAGACAAACACTGTATGTCAGTGTATGTATACAGATTTTAGAAGGACGGTATTGATGATACTACATGGAGGGCAGCAAAGGAGACAGGGATGTGAAGAACACTGTTGGTCTCAGTGGGAGATGGTGAGGGTGGGATGATGTGAGAGAGTAGCACTGAAGCGTGTACACTCAGTTCAGTCCAGTTCAGTTGCTCAGTCAAGTTCAACTCTTTGTGACCCCATGAACATGCCAGGCTTCCCTGTCCATCACCAACTCCCAGAGTCTGCTCAAGCTCACGTCTGTCAAGTAGGTGATGCCATCCAACCATCTCATCTTCCGTCATCCCCTTCTCCTCCTGCCTTCAATCTTTCCCAGCATCAGGGTCTTTTCCAATGAGTCAGATCTTCACATCAGGTGGCCAAAGTATTGGAGTTTCAGCTTTAGCATCAGTCCTTCCAGTGAATATTCAGGACTGATTTCATTTAGGATGGACTGGTTTGAACTTCTTGCTGTCCAAGGGGCTCTCAAGAGTCTTCTCCAACACCACAGTTCAAAAGCATCAATTCTTTAGTGCTCAGCTTTCTTCACAGTCCAACTCACATCCATACATGACCACAGGAAAAACCATAGCCTTAACTAGATGGACCTCTGTTGGCAAAGTAATGTCTGCTCTTTAATATGCTGTCTAGGTCGGTCATAGTTTTTCTTCCAAGGAGCAAGCTTCTTAATTTCATGGCTGCAGTCACCGTCTGCAGTGATTTTAGAGCCCTAGAAAAGGAAGTCTGTCACTATTTCCACTGCTTCCCATCTGTTTCCCATGAAGTGATGGGACCAGATGCCATGATCTCAGTTTTCTGAATGTTGAGCTTTAAGCCAACTTTTTCACTCTCCTCTTTCACTTTCATCAAGAAGCTCTTTAGTTCTTCTTCACTTTCTGCCATAAGGGTGGTGTCATCTGCATATCTGAGGTTATTGATATTTGTCCTGGCAATCTTGATTCCAGCTTGTGCTTCATCCAGCCCAGCATTTGTCATGATGTACTCTGCATAGAAGTTAAATAAGCAGGGTGACAATATACAGCCTTGACATACTCCTTTCCCAATTTGGAACCAGTCTGTTCTTCTACGTCCCATTCTACCTGTTGCTTCTTGACCTACATAAAGATTTCTCAGGATGCAGATAAGGTGGTCTGTTATGCACATCACTTAAATTTTCCAGTTTGTTGTGATCCACACAGTCAAAGGCTTTGGCACAGTCAATAAAGCAGAAATAGATGTTTTTCTGTAACTCTCTTGCTTTTTCGATGATACAGCAGATGTTGGCAATTTGATCTCTGATTTTGGTGCCTTTTCTAAAGCACGTGAACATCTGGAAGTTCATGGTTCACGTATTGCAGAAGCCTCGCTTGGAGAATTTTGAGCATTACTTTGCTAGCGTGTGAGATGAGAGCAATTGTGCAGTAGTTTGAGCATTCTTTGGCATTGCCTTTCTTTGGGATTGGAATGAAAACTGACCTTTTCCTGCCCTGTGGCCACTGCTGAGTTTTCCAAATTTGCTGGCGTATTGAGTGCAGCATTTTCACAGCATCATCTTTCAGGATTTGAAATAGCTCAGCTGGAATTCCATCACCTCCAGTAGCTTTGTTCATAGTGATGCTTTCTAAGGCCCACTTGACTTCACATTCCAGGATGTGTGGCTCCAGGTGAGTGATCACACCACTGTGGTTATCTGGGTGTGCACATCTTTTTTGTACAGTTCTTCTGTGTGTTCTTGCCACCTCTTCTTAATATCTTCCGCTTCTGTTAGGTCCATACCATTTCTGTCCTTTATTGAGCCCATCTTTGCATGAAATGTTCCCCCTTGGTGTCTCTAATTTTCTTGAAGAGATCTCTAGTCTTTCCCATTCTGTTGTTTTCCTCTATTTCTTTGCATTGATCACTGAGGAATCCTTTCTTATCACTCTTTGCTCTTCTTTGGAACTCTGCATTCAAATGGGTGTAACTTACCTCTTCTCCTCTGCCTTTCACTTCTCTTCTTTCTTAGATGTTTGTCAAGCCATTTTTCCATTTCGCATTTCTTTTTCTTGGGGACGGTCTTTATCACTACCTCCTGTACAGTGCCACAAACCTCTGCCCATAGTTCTCAGGCACTCCATCAGATCTAATCCCTTGAACCTATTTGTCACTTCCACTGTGTAGTCATCAGGGATTTGATTTAGGTCATACCTGAATGGTCTAGTGGTTTTCCCTACTTTCTTCAATTTAAGTCTGAGTTTGGCAATAAGAAGTTCATGATCTGAGCCATAGTCAGCTCCTGTTCTGGTTTTTGCTGACTGTATAGCGTCTCTCCATCTTTGGCTGCAAAGAATATAATCAACCTGATTTCAGTATTGACCATCTGGTGATGTCCATGTTTTGAGTTGTCTCTTATGTTGTTGGAAGAGGGTGTTTGCTAGGACAAGTCCATTCTCTTGGTAAAACTCTGTTAGCCTTTGACCTGCTTCATTTTGTACTCTAAGGCCCAAATTGAATATTACTCCAGGTATCTCTTGACTTCCTACTTTTGCATTCCAGTCCCCTATGATGAAAAGTGTATCTTTTTTAGGTGTTATTTCTAGAATCTCTTGTAGGTCAGCATAGAACCATTAAACTTCAGCTTCTTCAGCATTAGCAGTTGGGAAATAGACTAGGATTACTGTGATTTTGAATGGGTAGCCTTGGAAATAAACAGAGGTCTTTCTGTCATTTTTGAGATTGCACCCAGGTACTGCATTTTGGACTCTTTTGTTGACTACGAGGGTTACTCCATTTCTTCTAATGGATGCTTGCTCACACTAGTAGATATAATGGTCAGTTCAGTTCAGTCACTTAGTCATGTCTGACTCTTTGCAACTCCTTGAACTTCAGCATGCCAGGCTTCCCTGTCCATCACCAACTCCTGGAGCTTGCTCAAACTCATCTTCATTGAGTCGGTGATGCCATCCAACCATCTCATCCTCTATCATCCCTTTTCCTCCTGCCTTCAATCTTTCCCAGCATCAGGGTCTTTTCTAAGGAGTCAGTTCTTCACATCAAGTAGCCAAAGTTTTGAAGTTTCAACTTCAGCATCAGTCCTTCCAATGAATATTCAGGACTGATTTCCTTAGGATGGACTGTTTGGATCTCTTTGCAGTCCAAGGGAACTCTCAAGAGTCTTCTCCAACACCACAGTTCAAAAGCATCAATTCTTCAGCACTCAGTTTTCTTTATAGTCCAACTCTCACATTTGTATATGACTGATGAAAAATTATAGCTTTGACTAGATGGCCCTTTGTTGACAAAGTAATGCCTCTGCTTTATAATATGCTGTCTAGGTTGGTCATAGCTTTTCTTCCAAGGAGCAAACATCTTTTAATTTCATGGCTGCAGTCACCATCGGCAGTGATTTTGGAACCTAAGAAAATAAAGTCTCTCATTGTTTCTCCACCTATTTGCCATGAAGAGATGGGACCGGATGCCATGATCTTAGTTTTTTGTGTGTTGAATTGGTTGAATGTTGATATAATGGTCATCTGAGTTAAATTAGCTGATTCCAATCCATTTTAGTTTACTGATTCCTAAAATGTCAATGTTCACTCTTGCCTTCTCCTTTTTGACCACTTTCAATTTACCTTAATTCATGAACCTGATAGGTTCCTATGCAATATTGTTCTCTTGCAACATCAGACTTTACTTCCATTACCAGTCACATCCACAACTGTGTCTTATTTTCACTTTGGCTCCATCTCTTCATTCTTTCTGGAGTTATTTCTACACTGATCTCCAGTAGCATATTGGGCACATACTGACTTGGGGAGTTCTTCTTTCAGTGTCCTATCTTTTTGCCTTTTCATACTGTTCATGGGGTTCTCAAGGCAGGAATACTGAAGTGGTTTGCCATTCCCTTATCCAGTGGACCGTGTTTTGTCAGAACTCTCCAACATGACCCTTCTGTCTTAGGTGGCCCTCCACAGCATGACTCATAGTCTCATTGCGTTAGACAAGGCTGTGATCCATGTGATTAGATTGGGTAGTTTTCTGTGATTGTGGTTTTCAATCTGTCTGCCCTCTGATGAATAAGAATAAGGGGCTTATGGAAGCTTCCTGATGGGAGAGATAGACTGTATGGGAAACTGGGTCTTGGTCTGATGCTCAGTAAATATTTAATCCAGTTTTCTGCTGATGGGTGGGACTGTGTTCTGTCCCCGTTGTTTGGCCTGAGGCATGCTGACCCAGGCCTCCACTGGAGACTCCTGGACACCCACAGGCAAGTCCAGCGCAGTCTCTTCTCAGCACACTCCTCTTTTCTCTTGGGTCCTGGTGCAGACAAAGTTTTGTTTGCATCCTCCAAGAGTCTGTTTCCCCAGTCTTGTGGAAGTTCTGTAATCCAATCCCACTGGCCTCCAAAGTCAAATTTCCTGGGGATTCTCAGTCCCTTTCCCAGATCCCCAGACTGGGAAATCTTTTGTGGGTCCTAGAGTGTTCTTAACAGTGTGAGAATTTCTTTGGTATAATTGTTCTGCAGTGTGTGGTTCATCTCCTCGGCGGCTCTATGATGGGGCCAATTATGACCTCCTCCAAGATGGCTTATGCCACATGCTGGGTGACCCAGGTCTGCTGCAGCCATGCAGAGTACCATGTATGCTACCATATGTAAAACTGCAAATTCGATGACCAGTGAAAATTTGACTCACGCGGTGGGGCACTCAAAGCCTGTGCTCTGGGACAGCCCGGAGGGATGGGGGATGGGTTTTTGGGTAGGGTGGATGCATGTATGTGTCCGCGGCTGGTTCATGTCGACATATAGAAAAGCCATCACAACGTTGCAAAATAATTATCCTCCAATTAACATAAATTAATTAACAATACATTTTAAAAGTGATAATAGCTATAATATCCATAAGTGCTGTTATAACGGTAAAAGTATAATGAAATATTCTTAAAACAGCTTGCACACTCATCAGATATATTGAGTATTTGCTGCAACAGCAAATACTCATGAACAGCAAATACGTTCATGTTGCCCTGGATGAGTGGTGAGCTTCCTGTTTCCCAGGTGTATTCAGGTAGAGTAGGGATGTGGTGCCCGGGGTAATATATATCAGATTCTGATGTTGAGTTGGAGATTGGATCAGATTGTTTGGGGGTTTCCCTTGTAGCTCAGACAGTAAAGAATCTGCCTGCCAATGCAAGACCCAGGTTTGATCCCTGAGTCAGAAAGATCCCCGGGAGAAGGAAATGGCAACCCACTCCACTATTCTCACCTGAAACATTCCATGAGAAGAGGGCCCTGGTGGGCTACTGTCCACAGGGTCGCAGAGCTGACATGACTGAGCGTGTACAGATGACGATGATGATAGGTTTTTGGTCAAGTAAGTTTTGGTCACATAGGAACTGACTTTAATTTGCATATATTTTGGTTTGCTCATTTGTCCCAACAAATATTTACTAACTGCCGGTTACGTACCAGGGCCAGGCTAAGTGCTAGAATGCCAACTGATAAAGGAGATAAGCTAAATCCTTGGTCTCTTAGAGCTTGTGCTTCAAGGGGGCGAGGAGATGAGAAATAAACTTTAAGAAGCAAGGAAACATCAGATAGTGGTAAACGCTCTGCTTTAAATTAAAGGAGAAATAAGGAACAGAGTGTGACGGGAAGGCCTCTGCATGTGAAGCCACCGAGATGACGGATTTGTTCATTGAAGCAGCACAGCCTAACTCAGTCCAGCTAATTCAGTGAGTGACTGTAGTACAGGATACGGTTAGTGACACAGGCAAAGGCCAGATAACACTAGGCTTTTTGATCAGAATAAAATGAGGATTTGTGAACAAAAGGAATGAACAGCCCCTGGACTGCAGGTAAATTATGTGATTTCTCAGTTACTACTTCTCAGCATTGCTGCAACTCAACTCTCAAACCTGGATCTCAAAATTTGCATGCTCTGCTGAGGTTCTATCTCTTTACCCTACACCAACTACATAATGGCATGGGAAAGTCAGCCACAGATATTTTATGGATTTGGGGGCAAAAGAAAGCAAAAGATGCCTTAAGCCCTGAAAGAACGCCTTCTTAAATAGTCTTCACTCCTTGGTCGTTTTTTCTTCGCTATAACCACTGTTTTTCTCTCTTTGTTTTGTTTTGTTTTTCCTTTCTGACTTTTACCAAAGTAATTTTCCAAGAAGTATTTATCAAATAAAGGACTCATTTATAAATATTTGTTGTAACTTTATTCTTCTATCTTTGTATTTACTTTTAAAGAAGGAAAGATTGCAAATTCCAAACTTCATCAAATTCACACCTGTCTGAGTGCTAAATCTGAGTTATAATGAACAGGAAATAAGCCAAACAACCATATTCTTTTTTTTTGTCAGCAATCAAATACAATTTCATGCCACACGTAGAAGTCAGTGAATGCATGGCCACATGTTTAATTATAGTTTTCAAATGTCTTTGTTATGATGATATCATTGCCCAACCTTTACAGAGGATTTAGTACTAAGAGAGGCCAGGCAGAGTCCCGCTCACTATATATATGCACGCGAAGTCGCTCAGTCATATCTGACTCTTTGAGATCCCGTGGACTGTAGCCCACCAGGCTCCTCTGTCCATGGGATTCTCCAGGCAGATTACTGGACTGGGTTGCCATTTCCTTCTCCAGGAGAGCTTCCGGATCCAGGGATCAAACCAATGTTTCGTACGCCTCCTGCCTTGGCAGGTGGTTTCAATACCACTAGTACCACCTGTGAACCCTAGATAGATAGATAGACACACAGTGTATGTCACTCGGCCTTTACAGTGGCTCTATAAAGCAGATTCTACGGCTCAGGAAACATTTATCAAGCTGACCAAGGTCCAGATCACGGACTTTGACCACAGATCCTACATTCTTGATTATTCTAAAAGCCACGATAACATAAGAAAGCTAGTGAGGAAACATTTACTTGAAGTCAGGAAGGCCATCTACTTACAGGGGGATCCCTCTATGATCTGCGGCAGATTTGTAACGACATTGTCTCTACTGAGATGGAAGGTTAGCTGTGGGCATTGGAGAAAGATGTGTTATGTAGAATAGATTATTTAATCTTTGAATCTCAACTTTCTTGTTTGTAAAGTGGGGTTTAGAATATTTGCCATAGCGATTCCTGATGGAGATTAAATGAGATGATGCAGAGTATACAGGGCAAAGAGCGGGTGTTCTATAAATATCAGTTATCTGATTAAGTTCTTTATTTCCTTCCTGTCTCTCATGGAAATCTTGAGGAGGAGAGGCATCTATCTGCAAATCATTTTATAATCCAGGGAGGAAAGCTGATGCAGACATACAGTGCCATAATTCCTTCTGGAATCAAGAAAGATTTTAAAGATATCCTTTGATTTATTGTGAAGAAAAATGTCGTGTGCACTAAAGGTAAATTAAGCAAGGCAATTGTGGCATGGTGATGGCAGCTCCTTTACCCTACCCAAGTTCATGGTGTAGTCAAGGACACAGGAGTCGGAAGCCACGCTGTTGCTTTCTTTTCTAGTCAATTTCCTCCTATGTGCCTCTGAAAAGATACTGATTTACTATTTGGTTTCTCTAAACTACAAATCACCTTATTTTCCCTTTTTCCTCTAAATCATTTTACTGGACAACAAGCTACAAAGAAAGTCTGTGTATCACTGCCGAATCTCCCTTTGGACGGTGTCACCTGCTACGTTTCTGCCAAACTGAATCTGCAACATGGACAGGAGAAAAATATCTAAAGTTAGAGTCCTCATTGTTCATTCAGGGACTGTGTCGGCTAGAGAAAGCCTTGGGAGGTGGTATCCCCAGGTAGACTGGATACAGTGAGAAGACGCTGGATACTGCCTGTGTTCTCTGGCACTTCTGCACTCACTTAAAAGGGCAATTTTGTTTGGTCTCTCTCCTGGCTTTCATCCCATTCTTGCAGGTCACAGCCATGGCCGACCCTGAACACCTTTATACTGTGTGTGTGGACAGTGTGTTGTGACATCTTGACCTTGCTTAAAATATGAGAACTGGAGGCCCTTTCTTCTAAGCACGGGGAAACCAGCTATACTGGTGAGTACTTCATGGAATGAAAGCATGCTAGAAGCTGTTTTCAGGATTTCCTCAAAATCAGGAGAATGAAGCTAGAGTTGAGAGCCTTGGCACTATTTTTATACGTGATTTGAATTTTCTTTGTGAACTGTTGAATTTCTCTGTGAACTATCCAAGAAATGTCGGTATCACAATGCCCACTTGTAGAGCCTTTGAAGAGTAAGGAGGGATCATTTCCACTCTTCCTTAGCTTGGGTTTCCAGGGTTTACCAGGAATACACGTAAAGGGTGTGACCGGAGGTGTGTGCTAATTGTTCTGATTGTCGTCTATCCCTCTGACAAATGGTGCTAAAATGGTATCTTGCAGCGAGACTGGCACAACTTTCAGAATTATATGTCCACAGTTTTTTAAATATAAATTTATTTATTTTAATTGGAGGTTAGCTACTTTACCATATTGTATTGGTTTTGCCATACATCAGCATGAATCTGCCACAGGTATACACGTGTTCCCCATCCTGAACCCCCCTCCTCCCTCCCCGTACCGTCCCTCTGTTTCAGGTATTTGTTCATTTACTAAGTCATGCTGGGCTCTGCGACCCCTGGACTGCAGCGTGCCAGGCTCACTGTCCTTCACTAGCCCACAGTTTTCTCAGCGTCATGCCCATTGAGTCTGGGATACAATCCAACCATCTCGTCCTCTGTCACCCCTTCTCCTGCCTTCAGTCTTTCCCAGCATCAGGGGCTTTTCCATTGAGTCAGCCCTTTCCATCAGGTAGTCAAAACATTGGAGCTTCATCGTCAGCATCAGTCCTTCCAATGAATATTCAGGGTTGATTTCCGTTAGGACTTACTGGTTTGATCTCCATGCTGTCCAAGGGACTCACAAGAGTCTTCTCCAACACCACAGTTGGAAAGAATCAGTTCTTTGGTGCTCAGCCTTCTTCATGGTTCAACTCACATCCATGCGTGACTACTGGAAAAGTATAACTTTGACTATGTGGACTTTTGGCAGTAAAGTGATGTCTCTGTTTTTAATATGCTGTCTAGGTTGGTCATAGCTTTCCTTCCAAGGAGCAGGCATCTTTTAATTTCATGGCTGCAGTCACCATCTGCAGTGATTTTGGAGCTCAAGAAAATAAAGTCTGCCACTGCCTCCACTGTATCCCCTTCTATTTGCCATGAAATGATGGGGCTGGATGCCATGATCTTAGATAGTGATGGGACCAGATGCCATGACCTTAGATAGTGGCCGGATGCCACGATCTTAGATATACCAAGTTTCCGAAAGTTAAGATATTGATGTTCATCTGCCTAACAAGATTCCATCAGGATCCCAGTGATAAGACAAAAGAGAGGATCTAAACAGTGCATTTTCTGAAAATATTTTGAGTCATCTTTTGGTATCCAGGCATATGCATTATCCACTAAGAACAATTTTTGACTTGAGGGATAAAGACAAAATTTATTACAAATGTAGAGGTCAGGAAAGTGAAGATTTGTGCTCTAGAGGGAAAAAAAATGAAGACTCTATAGCCAGAGTGGACTTGGATTGATTTGCAAACTAGTTGACCTAGGACTCTTTTAAGACTCTCAGCCTATATATTGTCTGTTCCCCCGGAGACCTGCCCCAGTCTCCACTGGGCCCATTTAGGTGAGGGGCTAAAAGATACTGAGCCAAGCTCTTGGAACTGAGAGGCAGAGATCTGAGGTCACATGTCATCCTCAGGGTGCACCATCCCCCTTTGCGACAGCCCTGTTGGTGGTGGTTGATTTCGTTTTTCATGTGTATACACTAAGATTTGTTCTGTGCTCACAGTTCTATGGGCTTTGACAAATGCATAGCATCATATCTAGCACACAACGTTCCCATTATCCAAAAAATTCCTTTATTTTTCTCCTTTGTAGTCAAGCCTTCCCTCCACCACCAGCTCATGGCGACTAAGCCTCTGTTTCCCACCCTGGAGGTTTTCCCCATTGACTCACATGTGGAGCAGGTTCACTCCAAGGTTTAAGCTGGCTTTCCCGGTGGCTCAGTTAAAGAATCTGCCTGCAGTGCAGGAGAGCCGAATTGATCCCTGGGTCGGGAAGATCCCCTGGGGAAGGGAATGGCAACCGGCTCCATTCTTCTTCCCATGGACAGAGGAGCCTGGCAGGCTACAGTCCACAGGGTCACAAAGAGTCAGACATGACTGAGCGAATAACATGCTTTCTCTAATCACTTACGATGCGGAGCAGTCTTCACATGTGTCTTTGCCATCCTTATATCTTCTTCAGTGAAATGTCTGGTAAATATTTCACCCACTTTCTAACTGAATTGTTTTCTTGCTGTTGGGTTTTGAAAATTCATTACGTGTCCTGCATAAAAGTTCTGTAGGAGATCTGTTTGGCAAATATTTTCTCATAGTCAGTGGCTTGTCTTTTCATTCCCTTAACTCTGCCTTCTGAAGAGCAAAAGAGCAAGACTTGTCAATTTTGGTGAAGTCCAGTTAATGAATTTTAAAAAATTTTTATGGACCATAATTTTGGCATCATATTTAAGAAAAAATTTCCCAACTCAGGGTCACATACATTCTTCTGTGTCTGTGTATATGTGTTTCTAAAAGTGTGAAGGGGTTGCAGTTGCCTGACCATGCCTTGAAAATCTGAAGCTCACCGTAAATATTTGCTGTTGTGTGGTTGTTTGTACATGAAATGCTCCTAGAAAATTGGGGCTTGAAATTGCAACATTTACAGAGTGTTCTCCTTGCCTGTATTGCTACAAAATAAGCCATCCCAAGTCTCTGTGCTTTAAAACATTTATTATTGTCCCTCATGTTTCTGCAGATTGACTGAGTGCAATGGGCCAGTTCCCACACAGATTCCAGCCTGGAGTTGCCATCAGATGGTGATCAGAATAGGAGGCGTCTCACAGACGCATCTCTCAGCTGGGACAAATGTCTCAGATGCCTCATAGGTTTTCCAACCCTAAGCCTTTGTGATATAACTTGGCAAAAAGGAAGCATTTTTCAAGTAGCTACTGTGACATATCTTGAAGGAGCCACCAAGTCAAAAGATTTATGTATTCTAAAGGATTACTTACTACCTAGGCTACCTGCTGCTTCTCAATTATTTCAGAAGTATGGCTGGTGAGAATACATGAAGCCCCTCAGAGGAAATAAACGTATAAAACCAACACACCTGAACTGATGTAGATTGAAAGACCCTCAACATTATCCTCACCAAATGGGAGTACTTTAATGTGTGTTTAAAAAATTATGGGGTATTAGATTTGTGTAGCAAGATGGCATTTCAAAAATTTCTTTTATAGAAAAGATTTGCTGTAAATATGCAAGACAATGTGATTTTTAAAATCTTGAGCAAAACCAGGTCTCCATAAGTTATCCCACCTACCTCCATGAGCTTGTTGCTATTTGGTCATTATGAAACGCAGTGGAAATTGAAAAGTGTTGCTTAGTTAGAATGAATTTATCAGTATCCTTTCTTACTGTTTCTTTTCAATAGGAGAGAAATGTAATCACGTGCAGTTATGACAGTAACCCAGGGGAAGAGCTGAGATGATGTGTGAATGTGAGCTTGAGAGGGAGCCGTGGGCTGGCACAGTGACCAATGGCTTCCCCTCTTCAGGTAAACACAGCTCAGCATGGAGTGGGGTGGGACAGGGGAGCAGGTGAAAAGTCTCACTGAAGCAGAAGCCCAGTTCCTCTGCTCAACAGATTTGTGACCTAAGGGTTTTAAGCTATTTGAAAGCATATTAAAATATATGCATGATACTTGCCTTGGAGACTGGAGGGTTAAAACATGATTAAGCTTTGCAAGTGCTTAGCAGTCTCTGGCACGTCCTAAGCACTGGTGAACACCGGCTTCTGATTTTGATAAGCTAAGGGCCTCGTGACCTTTCATCTCTCCCTCAGATCCCGTGCCCAGGCTTCTCTTGTCACTCCGTCCTCTGCAGGGAGCTCACCAGGGCTCAGGAATACGATTCCAGCTCATCTGGAAGGAGAACATTCCCTCTGACCCTCCTGCTCTTGGACGTCGTGAGTCCGGTCAGAGCTGTGACGTCGAGTAACGTCTGTAGGGCTTTGGGATCCTGGGGAAATGATTTAACCCATCCCTGCCTCAGCTTCTCACCCATAAAACGGGGATAATGCTGCTGTGCTCAGCTGTGTTCAGCTCTTCACGGTCCCATGGGCTTTAGCCCTTCAGGCCCCTCTGTCCATGGACTTTTCCAGGCAAGAATCCTGGAACAGGTTGCCGTCTCCCGCATCTCCTACACTGGCAGGTGGTTCTTCACCACTAAGGCCGCCTGGAACCTGCCGATAGGCAAATACGGGAACCAGATAAGATAAGACATACGAACTGTCTTACACAATGACTGGCATACGGAAAACACACTTTTTCATTATTGTGCTTCTTTTAAAGGTGTTTTCACATGGACTGTTTTTAAAGTCTTTCTAAATGTGTCACAATGTTGCTTCTGGTTTACCTGTTGGTTTTTTGGCTGAGGCATGTGGGGTCTTAGCTCCCCAATCAGAGATCAGACCCATACCCCCTGCGTTGGAAGGCAAAATCTTAATCAGCCGACTGCCAGGGAAATCTCTATTATGTTTCAGCAGCTATCATCAGAATAAAAACTTATCATGAGGTGTGTAATTAATACCCTGACATTCTGGTTGCCAGCCATTGGCCTTTTCCCTAACCATTCTTTCAGACAGTATTTGTGTGTACACTCAGTCATGTCTGACTCTTTGTGACCCCACGGACTGTAGCCCACCAGGCTCCTCTGTCCCTGGAGTTTTCTAGGCAAGAATACTGGAGGGAGTTGCCATTCCCAACTCCAGAAGATCTTCCCAGCCCAGGGATTGAACCCGCGACTCTTGTGTCTCCTGTACTGGCAGGCAGGTCCTTAACCACTGTGCCACCTGGGAAGCCTCAGACAATATACCTGAGTGTAATAAGATGAAAAAAATACTAATATGGTAAAAAGGGGCATCTGGTGCATCTTAGGAGAGACATTGCTTTAGTTGCATGGTTTGTTTTTTTTTTTTTTAAGGCACATAGGTTGTTGGGTCAAATATTGAGATGTTGGCCAACAGACCTCAAGCAATAAGCCTTATTAAAATATTATGGAGAGCATCTCCAAGGAGGGGAGAAGAGAGAGTTGAGAAGGGCCAAGAGGGAAGGGAAGAGTGAGGCGTCGTCTGTAACAAGGTGTGTGAAGCTGCAGAGTGGAGGCTGGGGTCAAGTGGTTCCGAGAAGAAGTGTGTTCACGTGTTGTGTGTTTGCTTCACTAAAGAATCCTCTCCTTTCCAACAACCCCATCCCTGTTATGTGACAGTTCATTTCACTCACGAATGCTGGACCCATAGCAGCTTTTGTGTGCGCACATTAAGAAGGTGAATATCCGCCTGGGTGAGGGTTCTGGGCAATAAACGACAAGTGCACAGAGAAAGGAATCCAAAGCCAGGGAATCACTCTGCCTCGTTTCTTACTCAGTGCAAAGCTGTAGAGAAAACACCGACTGTCTCAAATGTCCATAAGGTATGGGATGGAAGACTCACGACCATCTTACTAAGATCGTACCATCATGTCTCCATGCCCAGCCGAGGAGCTTGCACATGAAGAATGAATGAATGAATGAGGTCACAGCTGACATCTAGGTTACGTATGTCTCAGGCGTTGTATATATAAGTTGTATTTACAGCAAAGTATTCAGGCCCTGTTCATAGCTGCTCTCTGAAGTTGAGTGAGGATGTGTGTGTTGAACCAGACTATTCGAAATGTATTCATTTTATCCAAACATTATTTATTCATTGTAGTTCTTCTTTAATACTTACAATGCACTGTTCCCGGCGGACAATGATGCCCTTGTGAAACTTTTGTGTTAGGTAGAGAAAACAGAGTGCTCACATGTAACAAGCATGATAGTTTCACATAGTGCTATGAAGAGTATAAAAGAGGGTGTTAGGTTAGGGAGGTCTTGACAAAGAATTAAATAAGGAAGCCCCTTAACAGAGAATTTGGGGGCTGAGACGTTAATGCTGAGAATTAGCCATTGGACGATTTGGCAGTGAAGCCATCTAGACACAGAGGAGCTCTGTGATAAAGATGAGTTAATGAGACGTAAAGAAGGGCAGAGCGCTGGGCTGAGTGGGCACAGAGAAGGAGACACCAGGCAGTGAGTTCAGAGACACGAGGAGGCATCAGTGGGGAGAGTCGGCTCTATTTTGAAGGTAATGGAAAGACTCTGGAAGATCTTAAACAAGGGAAGAACATCATCTCAGAAGTGTCTGTTTTCCGATAACCAGTGTGCATGCCATCCACATCTCGTTTGTCTGTCACCACGAACCCGGACTCTGAGCTTTCAGCAGGGCACCTTACAAGAATGCAACTGATGCGCAGAGTGGATATCTGCTTTCTCCAAGGTCATTTAAGGTCAAAGGAAAAATTGAGGATTTTATAGCATGGGAAGTGAGAACTGGCTGCCTCTCAACTAGAGCGCTCTGTTGAATAACTGATGGAAGGGTAGAGGGACCTTTCTAAAATCGCTGCTAAAAGACACAGTGTGGTACTATGATTTTTTCAGTACTCTTTGCAAAGTAAGCTAAACCTCATCTTTCAAAGAAGCACGAGTATAATGCTTTTCCGCACTTTCTTCCAAGTCTGTCTTTTTCTCTTTGCTGCGTATGTGCCATCCATGCCAATTTCTAAGGCATAACTGATGCCCTGCAATCTGAGGAAAAGGGTCAAGCGAGGGATTAGAGCTGAGGGAGCTGGGCTTAGAAAGAAGGGGAGACCCCCACAGCAGGATTCATCCAGTCTGACTTAATACCACTGCTGGTGTAAAAAAAAGATTTCGTGATATTTAGATTTTTGTGAAATGAAATTATATACCTTGATACAAGATTTCCTAGTTTCTAAAACAGTCTAAGTGAGCAATTTTAAAGTTAGCTTCAATATGACTGATTAATATTTTGATTTATGTAAATGTCATTTCTGTGAATGAATTTCATTTCATTTCTGTGTTATTGTATCTGTATTTAAGGTATTGCATTAAACTCTGCTCTGTGGTACGGAATTCATGACATATTGTTCTGCACTGTATATGGACTCTTTTAAAGCATTCCTGGTCTTCCTCATAATCAAGGTTTGGTAATTTATGCCAAAACTTTTATTGAAAGCAGACATAACAAAATACTGTTTTAAAGTGTGGTGGCATTAAAACAACAGAGATATTTTGATTTAAAAAATCAGTTTACTGAAAAGAGTAGGTCTCGGGGAGATAAGGGAAACACCGAGCCCCTCCTGTCCATTATCTCATCATTCAACTTTCAGCGACCAAAGATTCGATACGTTTCTTTGCCAGACAGCACGGTAGGTGCAGGGAGGCTTTGGCTGGCGCTACAGAAACAAGGGCAGTGTGCAGCCAGTAAGCAAAGAGCCTCGGTAGGCGAGCGAACATGCAGTGGCCGCTGCGCTCGGTGCTGGACCGCGAGGCGGGGCCGCGCCCCCTCTGTGGGCTCCGCGTCCCCAAGGACCCCGCCCTCCATCCGTAGCACTGAGACTGCACACGGGCTCGCTGCTTTGGGCAGTGGTCTGGGGAGCGCTGCTGGCTCGCCCGTTCAGCTTTCGGAGCCNTGCATTAAACTTTGCTCTGTGGTACGGAATTCAGGACATATTGTTCTGCACTGTATATGGACTCTTTTAAAGCATTCCTGGTCTTCCTCATAATCAAGGTTTGGTAATTTATGCCAAAACTTTTATTGAAAGCAGACATAACAAAATACTGTTTTAAAGTGTGGTGGCATTAAAACAACAGAGATATTTTGATTTAAAAAATCAGTTTACTGAAAAGAGTAGGTCTCGGGGAGATAAGGGAAACACCGAGCCCCTCCTGTCCATTATCTCATCATTCAACTTTCAGCGACCAAAGATTCGATACGTTTCTTTGCCAGACAGCACGGTAGGTGCAGGGAGGCTTTGGCTGGCGCTACAGAAACAAGGGCAGTGTGCAGCCAGTAAGCAAAGAGCCTCGGTAGGCGAGCGAACATGCAGTGGCCGCTGCGCTCGGTGCTGGACCGCGAGGCGGGGCCGCGCCCCCTCTGTGGGCTCCGCGTCCCCAAGGACCCCGCCCTCCATCCGTAGCACTGAGACTGCACACGGGCTCGCTGCTTTGGGCAGTGGTCTGGGGAGCGCTGCTGGCTCGCCCGTTCAGCTTTCGGAGCCTGGGCGTGGAGCCAGCTCGCCAGCTTCAAGGAAACGCTTAGCATCCTTTTCCACCAGAGGGAACGTGAGAGGCACCGGCCAATCAGCTGCGAGGAGGAACCGCCTCAGACCGGTCCGTCCCGGAGCTCTCCTCCCGCTCCCGAGTTCCGGCGAAATTCTGGAGGGGAGCGCGATCGCGCGGGCGAGAGGGCGAGAAGCATGAGCGGAAGGAGCTTGGGTCCCCCCAAGGGCTTCCCGTTACGTGGCAAAAACAAATACAAAAAAATATTTTAAAATACAAATGTTATATATTTTGCATACATATTTACACATGATACATAATTTAAAACATGTGTTAGTTGGTTTTTAGGCTAATTCAGAGTGGGATGTGAGAGCTGAGAACTTGAGAGATGGAAAAATTGGAAGACAATTAAACACTGGGCTACCAGCGGGTCTCTGAAGCTGTTTGGCTAAGAAACACGAACTGAAATTTCAAAAGACAAGCACACACCATCCTTATACTTAAAATATCTAGTAAAAAGTACATTTGGCGCACACATATTCACACAACTTTAGTCATCTACTTCTCTTTCTGGGTGCAGACCTATACTTTAATGAGTAAAACAGAAGTAGCTCTTCCTTAGGGTAAGATTTCATTTCACGTTTGATGAAATAACAGTGTATGGGAAACCTGTGGAATAATACCAGCTCCAGGCCTCACCCCAGACCAGGTGGTGCTCAGAGGCTCTGAATTAGTAGGTTTTGGTGCTGTGGGTGGGGCCAGGACAGTGGGGGGTTTAAAACTCCCCTTGTGAGTCAGCCGGGCGCTCCCTGATGACCTGGGCTGGGATGAGGGTGGCGGTGGGAGGGAGGCCCAGAGGTAGGAGATATATGCATATTTATGATTCATGCTGTTGTGTAGCAGAAACTAACACAACACTGTAAAGCAATGTTTTAAGTTAAAAAAGAAAATAAAAATCCCCCTGTGATTCTCATATACAGCCAGGGTTGAGACTGACCTGGGGGAATGGTTCGCCTGATGAGAAAAGGACAGTTAGAGAGAAGGCCCCCGTGGCTAGGAACGCCCTCCATCCCATCAGGAGGAGAGTCTCCGTTCAAGTCCTGTCTTCACTAGGAAACAATTGGGCGATCTTGAGAAAACTAGCAAATCCTTCCGACCCTCCATTCCCTCACTGTGGATGAAATGAAATGATAGAGGTCATCACTTACCACCCACATATGAAGACCATGCAACGCAGTTAAGACCTATGTCAGTGCAACAAGTTTCTGCATCCGGCACAACCACACGAAGATGACTGACATTTTGCAATATGGAGGGTATTTGGGGGATGGTCTCACTTAAAATGGGGCTTCACTGGTGGCTCAGATGGTGAAGACTCCACCTGCCAGTGCAGGAGACCCAGCTTCAATCCCTGAGTCAGGAAGTTTCCCTGGGGAAGGGAATGGCAACCCGCTCCAGTATTCTTGCCTGGAGAATCCCATGGACAGAGGAGCCTGGCAGACTACAGTCCACAGGGTCGCAAAGAGTCAGACTCGACTGAGCGACTTAGCACTCAAGTGATCCCCACAGACACACTCCAGGTGTCAACAACTGGTGCACTTGGAACTAGCTGCAGCAAGAAACCTAGATGTGCTTGGAGGATGTGTGTCCTGTTTATTAAGATACTATTACAAAGTAAAAAGCAAATTTTAAAGACTGTGATTTTAAATATGAGCCTTCACCAAAAGAATCCCTAGAGCAGGCCTTCTAAGCTGCAGGCTCCAATTTGCAAGCCAGCTGCTCCTCGCAGGACAAGCCTGAGTCGCTGCTCCACAGTGGTTCTCAGCGGGAATGTTATTTACTTAACCATGGATAATGGTTTTTCAGAGCAACCCCAGGGAAGCCAGAAAGCAAAAGTTTCTTCATATGATAACAGTATCATCATCTTAGAGTTAAAATAAACACTTAAGACCATCTACCCTGACCTGTTTATTTTAAAGGTTTAAAACACTTAGCCCTTGGGTTCAGTGCCTTGGTTAACTTGCTCGAGACAGTTTACAGAGGGCAACTGCAAGCCTCGAGGCTTATTGATATCAGTTCTAGTACTCTGCATATTTCTCTTGGAATTGTGGTTTCTGATCCAGTAGCCAGAAGCTGTGTGTGGTTCTTGAAGTCTTGAAATGTGGTTATCTGAGCTGAGATGTTCTGTTTTAGTCCACTGGGGCTGCTAAAAGAAAAAACATACCATCGACGAGGTAGCTTATAAACAACAGTGATTTATTTCTCACAGTTCTGGAAGCTGCAATCAGGGTGCCACCATGCCAGGGTCGACTAAGCCCTCTTCTGGGTTGCACACTGCTGCCCTCTCCTTGCACTCCTCACTTGGCAGGCAGAGGGTGAGAGAGCTCTTTGGTGTCTTTTATGAGGGCATTGATCTCATTGGTGAGGTCTCCACCCTCATGACCTAATCACCGTCCACAGGCCCCCTCTCATATCACCACACTGGGGTTTCAGATTCGAGCCCAGGAATTTTAGGAGGACAAAAGCATTCCGTCCGCTACATGTGCTATAAGTATTCTATACCTCAATTTTAAGGACTTACTATGAAAAAAATTGTTATGCTGATTACAGGTTGAAATGAAAATGTTGGGGACACATTTGTGTTGGATAAAATATACTATTAACTTAATTTCTTCTTTTTACTTTTAAAAATGTAGCCGCCAGAAAATCTATAATTTCATGTGTGACTCACATTTTATTTCTGTTGGACAGCTCTGTCTCAGATTCCTTGCACCAAGGCAAGTTAAAAGGACCAGGAAACACAATTAAAATTTTCACAGTCATTTAAAAGCTATAAGGACATAGTCAGAAATCAGAAATAAGGGGAAAAAATAGAATAAAGGGGTTCAGATCTGCGTAGTTAGGTTTGAAATTCTAAGTATATATTTCAAATGGCTCCTCTTTTTGACTTGAACTTGAGCAAACTTTGCGAGACAGTGGAGGACAGAGAAGCCTGGGGTGCCGCAGTCATGGGATGGCAGTCAGGCACGACTTAGCAAGTGAACAACATCTTCTAGAAACATGGAAAGTCCTTCAAAGAAAGGAAATGGGAGAATCGTTCAGTGCTTAGGGGCGGAGCTGCCGTTTTGAGGCTGCCAGCTGTTCTCTCCACGTGTCTTGCCCGCGAGTGGCCTTCGCTGGTGCCTCTTGCGATGCTGACATGCCGTGTGCAGAAGGTGCGGTGCAGATGAGCCACTTTTACCTGAGACACGCCTAGCAAATGTGCAGGTTTCCTTTTATTTTCTTAAACTGTCCTATAATGAATTGACTTTTTATATATGTTTGTGATACACAGTTTTGAGGCAAACAGTAAATTTAGTCAATATGCTACTGTAAATTAGCACAGGGGTTAGGGTGAGACGACTGTTTATCTAGCTGGTTTTTTTTCCTTTTTTCCTCTTTTTTTTTTTTTTGATGGAGATTTATTTCTTTCAGGTTTAAGAGAGAAATGAAAACTGGTACCATTATTCATTCTGCATCACAGTAAATAAGCTTCATTACCAACAGGCGTTTTAATTTCTTGTGGAAATACATTCCTTGCTGATTAAGTCCATCTTCCCTTCGTTTTCAAACTACAGAAGATTTGCTTCAAAACCCACAGATCAGGTATAGCTCATTCTTTATCGAGCCAGTAACAAAAGAAAATACATTTATATTATTCAGGAAGCAATCATGGAGATACTTTACGGCTCATTTATATCAATATCAAACTAATTCAATGACAAGTCAAACATGGTGCCCTTTAATCACGGAAAACTGTAAGGTATTTCAGCTGAATAAATTAAGGGCAATTAACTAAAAAATGAACTACACCCATGAAGCTCATTATTTTTAGGTTGAGAGATCCTTTTCGTTATTAGAATTGTTCTCTTTGATCTGCCAGATGCCTGTTTTGCCCAACAAAAATCAAAACACCTCGAAGCATGAAAGCACGCACCCCATGTGTTATGTGAGCTTGACTTGATACTAACATCAGCCATGCCACTTGCATCTATTATCTTGGTGAAAAACACCCATTCCTCATCCAAAGGAAAAGCATACATTTAGAACTCCAAAAATCCTCCAAATAATAAAATCCAACAGAAATCAGATGCAACTTTATAATCCGTGCTGGAAAATCGGTTATGATCAGGAAGAAGCAGGCTGGACACTGACCAGAAATTCCTGTAAAAGGAGCAGGGAGACCACATGCTGCTGGGCTTCTCTAAACACGGACGAAGCGAAGCGGGCGTGTCTTGTGCAAACGCCTGATCCGGGCAGAGCTGTCTGTGGCTACATGCCGCTTTTCTGGAGTTTTTAGTAAAGTATGTGTATATTAACACATACAGGGGCTTCCCAGGTGGCCTGGTTGTAAAGGATCTGCCTGCCAAGGCAGGAGACGCAAGAGACGTGAGTTCAGTCCCTGAGTTGGGAAGATCCCCTGGAGTGGGAAATGGCAGCGCACTCCAGCGTTCTTGCCTGGGGAACCGACAGAGAGAGGAGCCCCGAGGGCTACGTCCATGGACCGCAGAGTCAGAGGTGACGAGCACACAGCACCCACACGGCACACGTGTGTACTCGGGGACATGGGCCCGAGTCTCCTCGCGGCTCTGCCAGCACTACTAGACGCTGGCTTTTTACGTGCCAGTGTTAAAGGGAATTCAGTCAGTGCGTGATGGATTTTCGCCAGTGATGCCAGTGAACGGGGTGAGCAGGCTAAGTGAGTCTCTGTGCTCTGCGTGTTTGCTGGTGTGGCTGTGTGTGTGTGTGTGGACACTGCACTTTCAGCGCACACCAAATGGTTTGCATTTCCCAAGAATCTGGCAACTACGAGAAGGATAGTAATCTCAGGAAACATGTTGGGTGATTGATATGAATTTGCCATGGATTAAGATTTTCAAAAAATATTTTCAGAAAAAGATTATTTTTTGAGCAGCTTTTGACGCTGTGTGAAATGTTCTGTGCAACGAGACGATGAATGTGGAGGCCCTGCCCGCGTTCTGCCTGGAGGATGGCAGACAGTTACCGGAAACTAAGGCATCTGGTGGCGCCAAGTCAGTCTTCTGCGATGTGGATAATCGATGGCATGGGGCAGTGGAGGCTCAGTAATGGAGAGACCTCCTCTCTAAGGAGGTAACTGCCTTTTCTACCTGTTCATTTTGAAAACACATCAAATCTAGAAAATGTTACAAAAGTGCTATAGTTGACTCTGATGACTCCTTCACTTTAACCAACGGCTAATACTTTGCCATATTTTCTGTATAATTGCTGTGCAGTACATGGTTCTGACCCAATTAAGAGCTTTGGGCATCCTTCATTTCTGTTACTCATTTATGAACCCTTCAGTGTGTATGTCCTAAGAACAATGCCATTCTAGAAATCACCATAGAACAGTGTCATAGCCAGCACGTTTAACATGGATACAAAGCTAGAATGTCAAGTCCAGTCCACATTTTACATTCCCCAATCGGCCCAGGAGTGTCTTGCCTGACATGACGAAGTGACCTGGACTAACAGCTAAATGATGAGCCAAACACAGACCCATGAAAGGGGCTTTCAGGAATAAAGTCAGAAGGAATAGAAAGTCCAAAGACATTTATATAACATTTACGTAAATAATGTATTTAAAAAATGACGGCTCTAGCCAATATGCAGGAACTACAATATTGATGAATAAAACCTGCCTTTACATACGCTAGTTAAATGGTTAAATTTTAGAATTCTGTGCAATAAGAAATCTTGTCCAAACTGATAGTCGTTTTTGTTTCTGTTTGGTTTTCCTCTGTGTTTATCCGTCCGCTCCCTACCTGATCTGCTGCGTCATCAGCTGAAGTAATCTGCCGTGGAGCGCCACAAGCACGGTTTAGGAAATTGTTGCCTGCAGAATTTCAAATATGGATATGAGGCATTTGGAAGCAATTTCTGATAAGAGAGTACTATAAATTGGTACCCCAAGGTACATCCTGCAGATTACCCAACCAAATGTTTCTTCTTTAAACAAGATTCAGAGGGAGGAGGGACGTATTAGCCGTGAAACTTAATGGACTAAGGTGCCATTACTTATTAAACAGGACTATCTGTATGAAAAATGAACAGTTAATGTACACATGCAGATAATGTAATCCATTTTATCTTATCTACATACACAGAAGATTCTGATTGTAATGGACCTGGTGGTCCCTTTTTGCTCATTCCATTTGCCTGAGCACCGTGTCTGGGTTAATAAAGAGCATATTTTCCCAAATGAACATAGAAAGGCACGCTGGCCTGCTCCCAAGGACCCAGGGGTCTCCCTAAGACGTTCAGAGGGACCGAAGGTCAGGTGGCCCTCACCGGGGCTGTAGAAAGGTTGTGGGTCTTATGTGCAGCAGAGAAGCAGCCTGGAGTGTCTGATTCTTTCCAACCTTTGAAAACCCTAAAATAAAGCCGCAGCATCATAGACCATCTGGCATTTACAATGCAGTATCTCTGGATAAGTCTGAGCAAAGGGCAGACTGTTACCCCCATGGGGAAGGAGTTTCGGTCACGCTTCATTTTACTCCACTTGCCTGATCACGGCCAGAGAGATCAAAACCCACTCCCCTGAAGCCCCCTGTCCTCACCCTTGAGTTAATCACTTGTCTTAATGTCTGCAGTTTCTATTTTTTAAATATAAGCAAGAGTAATGGGCGCTCTGAACAAGACAATGTCACGTACAGACTTTTAAGTCTTATTACTGACACTTGGGCTTCCCTGGTAGCTCACCTGGTGAAGAACCAGCCTGCTATCCAAGAGACCCTAGTTCGACTCCTGGGTCAGGAAGATCCCCTGGAAGGGACAGGCTACCCATTCCAGTATTCTTGAGCTTCCCTTGTAGCTCAGATGGTAAGGAATCCACCTGCAGTGTGGGAGGCCTGGGTTCGTGCTCTGGGTTGGGAAGATCCTCTGGTGGAGGGCATGGCAACCCACTCCAGTACTTTTGCCTGGAGACTCCCATGGACAGAGGTGCCTGGTGGGCACAGGAGGATTCATGCAGTCCATGGAGTCGCAAAGAGTCGGACACGACTGAACAATTAAGCAGAGCACATTCATCATTACGGCAGCCTTGGAAAACAAAACAGAACCCGAAAGCTGCCTGAGAGACCAGCAAGACTAGATGATTAAATGAATTCACCTAGTAAATATTAGCTGTGCTAACCACCTTAAAAAGAAATACGGATCATGCATGTCTCTGCTAAAGGAGAGCCACAATGCAGAGAAGGAAAGGACGGGACAGCACAAACCCAGAAGGCTGATCACAGAATTGGGCTTAGAGGCGTCCCCCGGCTCTAAAAGCAAGCAGGCAAGCACTGCGCACGCTTGCGTGCCACTGGGTGTGTGTGTGTGTGTGTGTGTGTGTGTGTGTGTATAGATTAAAGAACTAAGCTGTTCACAATAGTTCCCTTTGAGGTATGGTATCAAGACTGGACTGTGATGGGAAGAGGAGTGCCTTTTTACATTTATACTCATTTTTATATTTGTTTTAAGCCTGGATATTGTCGTTTAAAAATAGCAAAGACAGAATCATAAGGTAATAGAGATAAGTGGCAGCTTAGCAAATATCCAACCTAGTTCCATATTCTTTGAACATACCCCATTTTAAGCAGGCAGTGAAAATTGAATTAACCCAAGCTCCCCAAACCTTAAAGAATATAATTTGGGCAATTATGTGTTTAATTTAAATAAAACACTATCACCCTAACCTACTTTCCTTTTTGAACATCTGGATATTTTAGCACAAAGAATTTTAGATAATTTAAATGATTAGCTTGAATGCTTTAAACAATTTAAAATAAGGTTATAATCACTGAGGTACTGAGTTCAAGTTATTCCGAGTCATGTTTCCACACATTTTCATTTAGGATTGTAATTCAAGAAAATTCTCAAAACTTCTCATAAAGTAGATTTTCATGGAATTAATTTTAAGCTGAAAACTGCAGTATGATCGCATCCCTGGAGCACAGAGAAAAGAGAGATAAGCTGTTGGCCAGTTGCAATTACAGCATTCACTTTGTGCCCTTTTTTCTATGTAAGCTTATGAAATTTAATATGACTTTTTCTGTTGCCTTCCCTTAACTTCCTGTTGTTTTCCAAAGCCCAGAAATGGACAAGAGGAGACAAATGCTCCCCATTTTAATTCAGGGTTCCACCAGCTGCGCAGGGTTTGCCAAGAGGTTAAGACTGGGGGTGCGGCCCCAGCAGCCCGTCACCCACCCGCCAGGCGCGCGGGAGGGGCGGCAGGGCCAGGGTCTGGTGGACTCTGGGCGGAACAGCGGCTGCGCTGTGTACTGCATAACTAACTGCGCCTCGCGGTGGAGAAATGAATACGGTGTTGCTTTCTTAGGCGGTGTCAGCGTTCGTCACTCAGTCGTGTCCGACTCTGTGCGACCCCCGGGGCTGTAACCCGCCAGGCTCCTGTGTCCAGGGGATTCTCCACGCGAGAACAGTGGAGTGGGCCGCCGTGCCCTTCTCCAGCGGAGCTTCCCGACCCAGGGATCAAGCCTGGGTCTCCTGCCTTGGCAGGCGGATTCTTTACCTCTATCCTGAGAGATTTTGCAGAGAACCACACTGGGAACTGGACATGCGTCCTCCTTGACTTTGGGGACATAGGGATCCGCATCGGATGCTGAATGCAGGGAAGCCGAGGGGTGGAGGGCTTAGCCGAGCAGAGAGGGCTGCCCTGCAAGCCTCCCGTGGGCTCAGAGCAGGAGGGCGCTTCTCAGGACCAGCCCTGACCGTCTGAAGGCGGCGACCGAGCGTCGCGAAGGAGGCCCGGACGCCCCGCAGACCCGGCGCCCCCGCAGACAGGCGGCGTCTGCACGTCCAGCGGCCCGAGGGAAGGCCCGGTCTCTGCGGGGGAGCGCAGTGGGGCCCGCACAGGGCTGCTCTCAAGCACGCGCCCCACGCGAGGAAAGGGCAGGAGCGCCCCGCCGGGGCGGCCCACCCCGGCCCCGCCGGCCCCGCGGGCCCTGTGCCTGCTGCCCTCTCCGCGCCGAGCCGGCCTGGCCGACGGGGAGGGAGCCCGGCTGGGGCCAGTGCGGGCAGACAGGCGCTGCAGCGCTGGGAAGAGCCGTGTTTCCACTGGCTGGATCTTCTTATTGCCAAAATGACCATGCTTCTGAATGAAAAGCCTGCGTCTTTCTGAAGAGGTCAGAGCCGAAAAGGGAGAGAGGTTAAGGGAGCAGAGGAGAAAGAGAAAAGCTCTGTTCCTTCTGCCCAGCTCGTGCGATCCGCAGTTACACGTAGGTGCTTTCAGTAAGTTCCTGAATGCGGGTTTTAAGCTTTTTATTCTACTTCATACACTTATGAAGCCCGCTCCAGGGAAAATCTCCATTCCCTTCACGTATTGGAGTCTTTCAGAAAGATGTCTCCACGCGCTCTGTGAACCATAACCCACATCCCTGAGAGCCGGTGGTGCCAGGCAAGTGAGGTCTGGGAAGGGACGCTGTCAGCAGAGATTCAGGGCGCTATTAAACCCGTAAGCGCTGCCGCTGTGAGGAGGAATTATGTGTGATCAAAAGGGGAACGAGTTCTGCCTCGCATGCCATCTTTTGCTATTAAGAGGTTCTGGACTTTAATCAGAACTTTTGCTCAGCAGCCATCAAGCCATTCAGAAAGAGTTGGCTTGGATCGTTCAAGGAAAGAGCTGGGAGCGGTACTTGCTTTGTTTGAAAGTTGCCAACAACAGAGCCCCCATTCAGCAGACAGTTCATTTTGTGATTTAGTACAGGCGTTCCGCGCTGTGTGTATTTTCCTGAAAGTGAGTCACGAACACAGATCAGAGTTTGCAGACTCACAGCCCAGAGTCCTTGTGTGTGGCCCACCTGGTGTTTATCTTCTAAAATCCATGCTACTGTTTTGTTTTCTAATAGCTTTGCTGCTGATAAGTCGCTTCAGTCGTGTCCGACTCTGTGCGACCCCAGAGACGGCAGCCCACCAGGCTCCGCCGTCCCTGGGACTCTCCAGGCAAGAACACTGGAATGGGTTGCCGTTTCCTTCTCCAATGCATGAAAGTGAAAAGTGAGTGAAGTTGCTCAGTCGTGTCTGACTAAGTGACCCCATGGACTGCAGCCCACCAGGCTCCTCCGTCCAAGGGATTTTCCAGGCAAGAGTACTGGAGTGGGGGGACATTGCCTAATAGCTTTACTAATAGCTTTCAGTTCAGTTCAGTTCAGTCACTCAGTCATGTCTGACTCTGCGACCCCATGAATCGCAGCACGCCAGGCCTCCCTGTCCATCACCAGCTCCCGGAGTTCACTCAGACTCACGTCCATCGAGTCTGTGATGCCATCCAGCCATCTCATCCTCTGCCGTCCCCTTCTCCTCCTGCCCCCAATCCCTCCCAGCATCAGAGTCTTTTCCAATGAGTCAACTCTTCACAAGAGGTGGCCAAAGTACTGGAGTTTCAGCTTTAGCATCATTCCTTCCAAAGAAATCCGAGGGCTGATCTCCTTCAGAATGGACTGGTTNCAACTTTTTCGCTCTCCTCTTTCACTTTCATCAGGAGGCTTTTTAGTTCCTCTTCACTTTCTGCCACAAGGGTGGTGTCATCTGCATATCTGAGGTTATTGATATTTCTCCCAGCAATCTTGATTCCACCTTGTGTTTCTTCCAGCCCAACGTTTCTCATGATGTACTCTGCATAGAAGTTAAATAAGCAGGGTGACAATATACAGCCTTGACGTACTCCTTTTCTGATTTGGAACCACTCTGTTGTTCCATGTCCGGTTCTAACTGTTGCTTCCTGACCTGCATACAGATTTCTCAAGAGGCAGGTGAGGTGGTCTGGTATTCCCATCTCTTTCAGAATTTTCCACAGTTTATTGTGATCCACACCGTCAAAGGCTTTGGCATAGTCAAGAAAGCAGAAATACATGTTTTTCTGGAACTCTCTTGCTTTTTCCATGATCCAGTGGATGTTGGCAATTTGATCTCTGGTTCCTCTGCCTTTTCTAAAACCAGCTTGAACATCAGGAAGTTCACGGTTCATGTATTGCTGAAGCCTGGCTTGGAGAATTTTGAGCATTACTTTACTAGCATGTGAGATGAGTGCAATTGTGCAGTAGTTTGAGCATTCTTTGGCATTGCCCTTCTTTGGAATTGAAATGAAAACTGACCTTTTCCAGTCATGTGGCCACTGCTGAGTTTTCCAAATTTGCTGGCATATTGAGTGCAGCACTTTCACTAATAGCTTTACTGAGGTGTAACTGACATTTAATTCCAAACATATTTTAAAAGTATAATTTTATAGAATTTTTTTGTACATATATACCCACTAAATGATCACCACTATCAAGGTGGTGAACGTATCCATTATCCTTAAATATATCCTTATAAAAAAAAAAGTGAAAGTATTAGTCACTCAATTGTGTCTGACTCTTTGTGACCCCATGGACTGTAGTCTGCCAGGCTTGTCTGTCCATGGGATTTCCCAGGCAAGAATACTGGTGTGAGTAGCCATTTCCTTCTCTACGGGATCTTCCTGACCCAGGTATGCAACCCCTGTCTCCTGCATTGCAGGCAGATTCTTACCATCTGAGCCACCAGGGAAGTTCACATATATCCTCATATGCCTATGTATTTCCTCCCTCCTGCCCCTCTCTGCCCTACCATATCCCTATGTAAACCCAGTCTTCCTTCTGTCACTAGAGATTATCAGTAGACTAAGTGTCTATGTTCCCCTAATTCTTCAGTTGAAACCTAACCCCCAGTGTGATGGTATTAGGAGGTGGGGTCTTTGAGGGGTGATTAGGTCATGAGGGTGGAGCCCTCATGAACAGGATTAGTGCCCTTAAAAAAGAGGCTGCAGAGGTCTCCCTCGCCCCTTCCCCCAGGTGAGGACGTGGCATCCAGGACCAGGAAGCAGGCTCTCACCAGACATGACATCTTAACCTTCATGCTCCCAGACTCCAGAAAGGTAAGGAGTAAATTTCTATTGTTTCTAAGACAGTACCAGGCTATGGTATTTTTGTTATAGCAGCCCAGATTGACAGATTAGTTTACATGTTCTAGAGATTTATAAAAAAGATTCCTAGAGAGTATAAGCTTTTGGTTTGTTTTCTCTACTGAGCATAGTTACTTTGAGACCATGATGCAGTAGATATTAATAACTCATCCTTTTCCGTGGGCTAGTCTTCTCTTGTATAGACATCCCACAATGTTTATCCGTATGCCATGTGTTTAAACACGTCCATGTGTTTATCCATCAGTAGATGGGGATTTGGGTTATTTTCATCTGGGGCCACTGCAGATACAGTCTCTGTGAATATCTGGGTATACATATTTGTATGGACATTGCATTTTTTTCTCCTCAGTAAATACCTACACATGGCATGGCTAGCCCATCAGATAAGTGTATATTTAGGTTTTTTTTTTTTTCAGTTCTCACATATAACTTTATTTATTTATTTTTAAAAAAAAATTTTTTATTTTAACTTTAGTTTACTTTACAATATTGTATTGGTTTTGCCAAACATTGACATGAATTCACCCTATTTAGGTTTTAAAGAAGTTGCCAAACTGTGTTTCTAAAGTAGTGGCAATATTTTTAATTTCCAACTACCATTTTCTTCACATCCTAACTTCTTCGCATGTCCACCATCATTCGGTATTGCCAGTGTTTTTAATTCAAGCCATTTTAATGGGTTGTAATGGTGTCTCATCAGGGCTTTAATTTGCATTTCACTACTGGTTAATAATGTTGAACTTCTTTTGATGTGTTAATTTGCCATCTGTATATCTTCTTTGCTGAAGTCCATTCAAGTATTTTGTTGATATTCTCACTGAGTGTTACCTTACTGAGTTACTTTTAGAACTGAAGCAGGTTTATGTGCAGGGTTGTGTGGATTTCAGGTCTACTGCGAAGTGCATACATGCATGTGACTCTTCAGGGGCTTCCCCAGGCGAGTTACTGCGAAACACTGAGCGTAGTTCCCCGTGCTGCACAGTAGGTCCTTGTTCATTTTACACACAGCAGTGTGTGTGTGTCGATCCAAAAGTCGGGGGTTATCCCTGCCCACCTTGCCCTTATTAACCAGAAGTTTGTTTTCTATGTCTGTGAGTCTACTTCTGTTTTGTAAATATTAATGCAGTCATTTGTGTCAATGTTTTAGATTCCACATATAAGTGATACTATGTAGTATTTGTCATTATTGAGTTTGGAGAGTTCTTTATGTATTCTGAACACAGGCGCTTTACCAGATGTGTGCTCAACAAATATTTCCTTCCAATCTTTTCATTCTCTTAACACTGTCTTTTGAAGAGCAGAAGTTTTAAATTGTGGTGAAGTCAAATTTATCCGTTTCTTGTTTTATGGATTTTCTCCTGTGTTTCCTACCTCTCGGGATCATTGTCCTTCATTACCGTGCCCATTATTTTAAGGATCTTGTGTAGTTTTTTGCTAAGGGGTAGTAAATACAATTCCTATTATTCGACTTGGCAAGAAGCAGATGCCTGGTGTGTTACCTTAAATTTATTTTACGATCAATATTTAATAATCTGGAAACTTCACATAATAATCTACTGATTTGGATTCCCTTTAAAATATCTGGCTACAAAGTAGTCCTATTCCTGCATAAACTAGCAGGCTGGAGCAGTGTGGCCTTCGGCTTGGTTACTAACCACTAGCCACTAACTACTAACCACTACTTACTCGATTCAACTTTTTGATTCTGTTCATAGGAAACAATATTATAATAATTACAAGGTTACTCAGCTTCCTTTACACTCAAATAGAACCATATCTCTAGGCCATATACTCGATCAGCAAAGAGTTTTAATATTCAGTGAACAATTTTATTATTAAGTGAAAAAAAATACATAACTGCATGAAATGGTACAATAATATTATATTTATTTGCAAAGAAAAGAAGACGTAGACATTTTCAGTGCCATGTGTTTTAACATATAATGCTTAGTTAAATCCATGAATTCAAGTCCTAAAGCAGTGCTTTGATTCAGTTCAGTTCAGTTCAGTCGCTCAGTCGTGTCCAACTCTTTGTGACCCCATGAATCTCAGCATGCCAGGCCGCCCTGTCTATCACCATCTCCCGGAGTTCACTCAGACTTACGTCCATCGAGTCCGTGATGCCATCCAGCCATCTCATCCTCGGTCGTCCCCTTCTCCTCCTGCCCCCAATCCCTCCCAGCATCAGAGTCTTTTCCAATGAATCAACTCTTCGCATGAGGTGGCCAAAGTACTAGAGTTTCAGCTTCAGCATCATTCCTTCCAAAGAAATCCCAGGGCTGATCTGCTTCAGGATGGACTGGTTGGATCTCCTTGCAATCTAAGGGACTCTCAAGAGTCTTCTCCAACACCACAGTTCAAAAGCATCAATTCTTCGGTGCTCAGCCTTCTTCACAGTCCAACTCTCACATCCATACAAGACCACAGGAAAAACCATAGCCTTAGCTAGACGGACCTTAGTCGGCAGAGTAATGTCTCTGCTTTTGAATATGCTATCTAGGTTGGTCATAACTTTCCTTCCAAGGAATAAGCGTCTTTTAATTTCATGGCTGCAATCACCATCTGTAGTGATTTTAGAGCCCCCCAAAATAAAGTCTGACACTGTTTCCACTGTTTCCCCATCTATTTCCCATGAAGTGATGGGACCAGATGCCATGTTCTTTGTTTTCTGAATGTTGAGCTTTAAGCCAACTTTTTCACTCTCCTCTTTCACCTTCATCAAGAGGCTTTTTAGTTCCTCTTCTCTTTCTGCCATAAGGGTGGTGTCATCTGCATATCTGAGGTTATTGATATTTCTCCCAGCAATCTTGATTCCAGCTTGTGTTTCTTCTAGTCCAGAGTTTCTCATGATGTACTCTGCATAGAAGTTAAATAAGCAGGGTGACAATACGCAGCCTTGACGTACTCCCTAATTCATTTAAATACTCATTTACTAGCCTTCAGTGCAGAGGGGAGCTGCCTGATGACTGAGACAGGGACAGAGCGTGTTAGGACGTCACTGCCCCAACAGGTGCAGCCTGCAGCCATCCTGCAAGACTTGCAGCGTTCTCGTGAGCTCTGTCCCTCTAGGGCAGGGTGGCTGGGCGGTTTACAGAAAACACACAATTACTCTTATCAGTGAGAACGCCCTGGTTGGACCCATCAGACTCCATTCTAATTTGGTATCATTACAAGCATTATCTAATGGCTTCAGAGACATATCAAGCTGTCTCCTCTGAATTTGTGGACAGAAATGCTTTCTCCAACTTACTTCCTACAAGGTGGCTTTTAACTTCCCCAGAATCGTTGGTCAGTCTGCTGCTGCTACTGCTAAGTCGCTTCAGTCGTGTCTGACTCTGTGCAACCCCATAGACGGCAGCCCACCAGGCTCTGCAGTCCCTGGGATTCTCCAGGCAAGAACACTGGAGTGGGTTGCCATTTCCTTCTCCAATGCATGAAAGTGAAAAGTGAAAGTGAAGTCGTTCACTCGTGTCCGATTCCTGTGAAAGAACTGATGAGAGGCATCAAGTGAAGACCAAGCAACCAGTAAAGGTCAGGTCCATCTGGACTCCCAGCCAGATGTGGGAGAAGGTGTGAGAGAACAAGGCTTCCTTGCCGTGAAATAAGCTTGCGAGTCTCAGCTCTCAGATGCAGGCTCCTCGTATGCAGTGGGCAGCACTGTCTTCCCCATCGTAGCCGGTGGCTTTAGGGTCAATTTGGATAAGAAATACTAAAGTACTGTGTAAAGTTAAAAGCAATAAAAGTATAGGAAAATGGTCTCTTGCTGTGAAATGATAATGTTAACAGCTGGGTTTTGTTGTGTCCAGCTGTTTGTGACCCCGTGGACTGCAGCACACCAGACACCTCTGCCCTCCGCTGTCTCCAGGAATTTGCTCCGACTCATGTCCATTGAGCTGGGGACTCTACCTAATCATCTCATCCTCTGCCGCCCTCTTCTCCCATAATAAACAACCCTTCTTGAGTGTCTGTGAGATACAAAACATTACTCTAAGCACTTCCAATTAGGAGTTCATTTAAGCCTTTTAGTAACTTGATAATAATAGCTATGACAATTATTTCATTTTACAGATAGGATGACGGAAGCACAATATGTCTCAGGAACTTGTCCAAAGTTGCAGCTAGAGGTTGGCAGAAATGGAATTGAGGCCAGACAAGAGTCTCTGAGTCCATGCTGTTAATTACATCACGATTCTCCTCTCAATATGGGAGCCAAGTTATTCACAGAGTATTAGAAAACAATAGTTTTCATGGGGAAAAAAAATCAAGTTGGGATTAAAGGATTTTAAAATTCCATCTACACAAAGTTTTTTGTTATTACTATTATTTTTGAAACCTGATTTTTCCTTCAGTTCAGTTTAGTTCAGTTGCTCAGTCGTGTCCAACTCTTTGCGGCCCCATGAATGGCAGCACGCCAGGCCTCCCTGTCCATCACCATCTCCCGGAGTTCACTCAGACTTACGTCCATCGAGTCCGTGATGCCATCCAGCCATCTCATCCTCGGTCGTCCCCTTCTCCTCCTGCCCCCAACCCCTCCCAGCATCAGAGTCTTTTCCAATGAGTCAACTCTTCGCATGTGGTGGCCAAAGTACTGGAGTTTCAGCTTCAGCAT
>SJYQ01002480.1:195327-221518 GCA_006410935.1 Redunca redunca
ACAGATTTCTCAAGAGGCAGGTGAGGTGGTCTGGTATTCCCATCTCTTTCAGAATTTTCCACAGTTGATTGTGATCCACACCGTCAAAGGCTTTGGCATAGTCAAGAAAGCAGAAATAGATGTTTTTCTGGAACTCTCTTGCTTTTTCCATGATCCAGCGGATGTTGGCAATTTGATCTCTGGTTCCTCTGCCTTTTCTAAAACCAGCTTGAACATCAGGGAGTTCACAGTTCATGTATTGCTGAAGCCTGGCTTGGAGAATTTTGAGCATTACTTTACTAGCATGTGAGATGAGTGCAATTGTGCGGTAGTTTGAGCATTCTTTGGCATTGCCTTTCTTTGGGATTGGAATGAAAACTGACCTTTTCCAGTCCTGTGGCCACTGCTGAGTTTTTTCCTTACAGGGATTTTAATAATGAGATTTTCTTTACAGGGAAAAACATACAAGACAAATGTAATCACACTTGATTTTAATTATCTGCTTACATTTTCCCCAATACACTGTAATCCGAATACACCATAATATCTTTTGAGTAAAATTTTTGTGTCTTTTCCCGTTCAAAAAACAAAAGCATGAACAAAAGTGTAATAGTTCCTCAACAGACACTAGTTAGAGTGAAGTCTGGCCAGGGCTATAGAACAGGAACATCTGGCAGCTGTTCACGAGCCATGTCGCTGAACCAGAGACAAACGTGAGAAAATCTGAGCACGGACACGAACACAAGAAACACAGTGACTCACACCGCACTAGAGCCAGGCTTTGCAGTATTTAGAGCGAATGTGTTCTTTCTAGAGGCACAGAGCTATGGAGGTCAAGGACTGGGTATAATGTTGATTTTTGCTTTCAGACTTGGCCTCGCATGTGATGGCCCATAGCTCTTGCTTATCCCCCAGTCTGTATTCAACACAAGGGTGGTTCATCCAGGACTTTGTAAATAGTCAGGGACTGAATTTTATCCTAAAGCAGTGGGAACCCATGGTGGTGGTGCCTCAATGGGGTTTGTCAGTCCCGTGTCCTTAAAACGTCTGTGAGGCTCAGGTTTGCGTGCAGCTCAGTTAGTCGTGTCCGACTCTTTGCCAGTCCAGGGACGGTAGCCATCAGGCTCCTCCAAGCAAGGATACTGGAGTGGGTTGGCATTTTCTGTTCAAGGAGGTCTTACTGACCCAGGGATTAGACCTGCATCTCCTGGGTCTCCTGCATTGGAGAGCAGATTTTCTTACCACTGTGCCAACACGTGTACACAAGCTAATCACATAGAAAGGGCAGTTATGAGCACTGCATAAGATGATTCACGTAGAGTCTACGTAACAACCTTGACCCAGGACTTAGCACAGTTTTAAGTACATGAGCATCTTTGTCTTTGCTTCCTTAATTATTCATTCCTCCACGTGACTGCAGTCCTGTGAGGTCAGGGAGCCAATCCAACCGCAGCCAATGCTGAAATCTACGTGCCTAGCACAGAGAGGGAAGCGCAATACAACACCGAGATGAAGGCATGAGCGGATCAGCGGATGTGTGAGAACTCCTGGAGAGTATTCTTGCTGGGGAGTGTTCTCTCACTGCACTCATCTCAGACGGTGCCTTTATGTGCGTGCGGATGATTAATGACCCAGCCCTGCACTTGAGCGCAGCTCCATCAAGGCCGCCGCTGTGTCTGTTTGGCTCATGCACTGCTGTTTCCTCACTGTCCAGTAGCCTCTGGTGCACAGCTCTTAAATATGAGCATTTGTAAGGTAAACTAATGTAGTGGGTCCAGAGTCATAGCAAACGGCATCTGCTGTCTTGCGAATGGTTATTCGGCAGTTCTTTCGATGTGCGTCCATCTCCTCTTCCAGCAGGTAGGCTCCCTGGTTGAGGGGGATGCCAGCGTCTCCCTCCCCCAGCCCCCGGCTGCCCAGTCATGTGCCTGCAGCACCTGCTGGCTGGGCGGCAGAGCTCCTAAAGTGAAGGTAAATAAACGTGCTTGATTAATTTCATCTTGAAGAAGAATCTTGGAAAGAATGAAAGTTCCATTGTCAATTTAATTTTTGTTGTGTTTTATTTGTGTTGGAGAAAAACTCAGAAGAATCTGGAGGCTTAAAAAAATCTTATTCCTTTTAAATTCACGCTTTGGAAAAGTCTCAAGAGGCCCTTCCTTCTCCTCGGTATTAAACAAGGCCACTGATATCACCAAGCTGAAGCTAAACTGGCATGAATTATTCAGAGCAGCCGAGAAAGCAGCTGCTCATCTCCTCTGCCCCTAATTTTGAAGGGTGGAGAAGTGGAGGGCAGCGGTGACAGCTCCGGAGGAGGAAAAGATGAATCGTTGCCCTAAACCTCATAAACAGCAACATCTGCAGCCTGCGCTTAACTCGGCAGAGTTCACAGAGTCTGCTGGAGTTGACAAGGGCAAAGACTGAGAGGAAGCACGTGAGGGCCTGCTTGGACGGGGGAAGGGGGCGGGAAGGGGAGACAGGTGTGTCCATCCCAGAAGGCAGGAGAGCACATTAGAGTTCAGGGATAATACCCGGCTGGGGAAACTGCATTCCTGAGCAGAAAACAAGCTCAAAGGAAATTTAAAGTGTAGAGATGGGTGCAAAGAAAAGTATTTACAACTTCAATCAGAAGGAGAAAAACAAGTACAGTATATTAACACATGCACGTGGAATCTAGTGAAGTGGTACTGACAAACGTATTTGCAGGACAAGAATGGGAGATGCGGACGCAGGGAACAGACTCCGGGCACAGAGAGGGAGGGGCGAGTGGGGAGTAGCAGGGGACGGTACACCCCCGTGGGTAAAGTCGACAGCCAGTGGGATTTGCTGTATGACACCGGGAACCCACGGTGGTGCTCTGTGACACCCGGAAAGGGTGGGGCGGAGGGGAGGCCCAGGAGGGGGGGACGTGTGTGTACTCGTGGCTCATCCACAGTGTTGTGTGGCAGAAGGCAACACAGTGTTGTCCAGCGGTTATCCTGCAACTAAAAATAAATTTTAAAAAAGTATTTACAAATTAAAGCACGTTGTAGTATTAAAGGTGAATGACCCCACCATTCAGCTGAAGAGAACCCGTGCCTTTTGGATAATTTCATCTCTTTGGTCCAGGCTATTGGGAATATTGTGAACCTCTTGGGGTCCAGTGTGGCATTCAGGGAAGTGATACAACAGAGCATGTGGGGGCCGTGGTGGCTGTAAATGCAGAGGCTGGAGTCTCACAGCCCAGGCCTCTGGGCTGGAGCGGGCTGTAGAGTTCCTGCCGCGTGCTCTCGGGTTGTGGAATGTGAGACGTGTCCAGTTTTCTTCTGGACTGGAACGACTCTTACATGCTGGATATGTCGATAGCTGGGGAACAGTCTTGAATCTATAAAGTTTTATTGAAAACCACTCTGATGACATGCTGACCACATCAGCTGCTTCCTAATGCTGCAAACCAAGAGCAGATGGATTGAGTGAGAAACGGGAAGACAGTCCAAGTTTCAATGTGATGCTTTTTGGCAGACAGATGCTCAGCGTTACCCTGTCTGATGTGAAGGAACCAGATGAGGTCCATCCAGCCTTTTCACAAAAGAAAATGTGGAATAAAAATAGGGACTGCAAAGCCAGCAACTCATTACATTCATTGAAGTGAACTTAAAAAATGCGACTAAGATGTCTCCTCGACAACCTGTACAAACACACATGTACATGCATATAAACATGTTTACATCTCAGGACATACAGACCCTGAAGAAGGGCTAGGCTCCTCTCCTTGGAGCACCAGTCTTGAACGAGGAAGGACTCTTCCTGCAGGGACATTTGACATTGTCTGAAGACAGTTTTGGCCGTCACGGCTGAGTGGGGGCAGGTGTTACTGGCATCGAGTGGGCAGAAGGTGGCCTGTGTGCGTGCTCACACTCGGTCATGTCTGACTCTTTGTGGCCCCATGCACTGCGGCCCTGCAGGCTACTCTGTCCAAGGGATTTTCCAGGCAAGAATGCTGGGCTGGGTTGCCATTTCCTTTTCCAGGAGATCCTTACGACCCAGGGATCAAACCAGCATCTTCTGCGTCTCCTGCGCTGGCAGGCGATTATTGACCGCTGAGCCACCAGGGAGTCCAGGCGGAAGGCAGTCGTGCGTGTCAAGCGGCTTCAGTCGTGTCCCAGTCTTTGCGCCCCGTGGACTGCAGCCCGCCAGGCCCCTCTGTCCACGGGTTCTCCAGGCAAGAGCACTGGGGTGGGTCCACGCCCTCCTCCAGGGCCTCCCGACCCAGCCCGCGTTTCCTGCCGCTCCCGCGCTGCAGGCGGATTCTCCACCGCTGAGCCACCTGGGGGCCAAAGAAGGCGGAGATGCTGCAGGGTCTGCGGCGCGCGGAGCAGCTCTGCCAGCACATGATCCCACGCTCCGAGTCAACGGGAGAGAAGCTGAGAGACAGGCCGAAAGGAGGATGGCGGAGGAACTCTCTCCCCTCAAACGGCAAAAGCGGTCATTGTGCCCCCACCGTAGCTGACTGTGCGTAAGGCTTCTGATCGATTCTCACACATCCGCAAAAGGGCATTACTGGCATTTGCTTAAGGGAAGCTTGAAGAGCTTCGGTACGTTAGTGACACTGACTAAGAGGAAAGATGGACAGAGAGTCAGCATAGATATACTCATCCAGCTGGGCCCACACTCCTCCAAGGGAAGACACTCTCTTGGTAGAGCAAACGGATATTAAAGGACAGACCCCAGGTAAAGTTGTGGGAGAGGGGAGCCAATAGGAAAGGAAAGAAAAGAACTTGATTTGCACAGTCCCCCAAAATAAGTAACAAATTTTCTATGAGAATATAGATGGCACTTTTGCTGAGGTTCTCCTGAAGGCATGTGGTTTCAAGAAGCGAACTGTTTCTGCACCGTTGCATGCAACATATGTTCTTCTTTTCCTTCTTGCTTTAAAAAATGGAAACCGCCCATCTATTTTTTAAAGAAAACCTATTCTTGTTTTTAAATGCTTTGTTTGAGGCAGGTGCGTAGGACTTGTGATTAGTTGCAGGACAGAATATCACTTTTTTTTCTTCACAGGATAGGCTATATTCACTAGAATTCCTGGCAAAACAGAACAAAATAATTATACCTGTCTCAGTATGTGGACTCACACACACAAACTCGCTAAAATTCACAATCCTCTACCTGTTAAGACTGAGGAAGCAAAAATTCAGTTTCTCTTGGATGGGTTTTTTTTCCCTTAGATAATTCTTCTTAACAGCCACTGCATGAGCTTATTTCAGAGTTGTGAAAGCATTTCTTTAAGGGCCAGATGGTAAATATTTCAGGTCTATCGCCCATGCCACTGTGGATAAGCAGCAACAACAACAACAAAAAATGAGTATAGCTGTGTTTCAATAAAACTTTATTTGCAAACACAGGCACGGGGCCAGATTTAGCCTGTTGATGGTAGTTGCTGGATCACTACCTTGGCTTGAAAGACTTCCATCTGACACCCCCCAATACCAGACCGTGGTACCCAAACCTGAGCAGCTGTGTGAGGAGCTTTGAAAAATACTTGCACCTGAGACCCACACCCAGAGGTTCTGGTGTCAGCTGTCTGAGGTGAGGCCAGAGCACTTGTTTACCATGGGCTTCCCGGGACTGAGGACCTGGGTGCGGGCTGATGCCCCGGGTTCAGAGGAGGGGTTCAGAGAGTCACGCGGCGCCACCAGCGTCTCGTCCATGCAAGGCGCTCTGTTTCATGCAAGTGGCCCCTCTCAGCTGCTCAGGAGTCTCACTCGCCTTTCACCCTTGCTGCTCTCCCTGGAGCACACCTCGTAGGAAAGCGGGCCACCAGCAAATGATCAACGTGAACTGGAAGCCAACTTGCGGCTGTTTTCAAACCACTGTCAAGGGGCCCGGGCATCGTGGTGGGCTTAGCAGATCTCCCCTGATGAGCATCAAGGGGCCCGGGCATCTTGGTGGGCTTAGCAGGTCTCCCCTGATGAGCGTCAAGGGGCCCGGGCATCTTGGTGGGCTTAGCAGGTCTCCCCTGATGAGCGTCACACAGGCTCTCAGTGGGATGTTTCTCAAAATCTACTGTGGACACAGGTCAGCAAGGAATCCTGCTCACGTGCAGGTCCTGATTCAGCCATTTTTAAGCAGAGCTCACAGTTTTGCCTCAAACAAGCTTCAGAATGTCACCGAGGCCGCTAGTTTGTGGACCAGCCTGGTGGTCTTGGTGGCCCACCCTCTGGCTTGCTCTGAAAGATCGACTGTGATGACCTTAATGCGGCCTCACCATCGTGTCCCGTAAACTGTATCTGGAGCTGCAACAGCCCCATGTTTAAGTCAGAGCATTGCAAATAGACCTACCAAATATGGTGAAAACCCACACTGGACAGCTTCAGTTTATTTCTTTATTTCTCAATGAGCAAAGATAGGCAGAACAATTTTATTTATGTAGATGAAGAGTCTGACACTGATTTGTGAGAAGTCAGCAGTGATTAATGAAGTTGCATCGGATGCAACGGCTGCTTCCCCGTCTAATCTTGTGGCTCTAGGCTGTGTGTCTCTACTTTTGCTGAGCATCCACAATCAGCAGACATTTTTGCCAACTTGACAAAATAAAGTGGTTCATCCTTGTTTACTGTGTAGGAGGCTTGAGTCCTTAACAAGGCTATCCATGTTTCCATGGAAAGTCTGCGATGGTGTTGTGCAAGGAAGACTGAGTTTGTAGCTGTGTGAGTTATCTACGTTGTGTAACAAATTAGTGGCTTAAATCGACGCTCATTTATTGTTCAGCCGCTCAGTCATGTCCAGCTCTCTGCGATCCCATGGACTGCAGCATGCCAGGCTTCCCAGTCCTCCACTACCTCCTGGCGTTTGCTCAGATTCAGGCCACTTGAGCTGGTGATGCCGTCCAACCATCTCACCCTCTGCTGCCCCCTTCTCCTTTTGCCACCAATCTTTCCCAGCATCAGGGCCTTCTCCAGTGAGTCGGCTCTTCGCCTCAGGTGGCCCCTCACTTACCATCTCGGCCCCTTTGCCTCCACAGCTCCTGGCTCCTGCACCACGTAGCGGGGTGCTCTGCCCCAGGACCTCACCACAGGGCGACCGCGTCTCAGCCGGGGCTGCAGCCTCCTCGAGTCTTGACTGAGGGTCCATCCGCAGGTTCCCCAGGTTTGGGGCGGAGTTCATTGCATTGTGGCCGTAGGAGAAAGGCCCCCATTTTCTTGCAGACTACAGCCCAAAGCACCCTCAGAGCCCCAGTGCTCAGGAGCCGCTCACGGTATCCCGAGACACGGGCTTCCTCAGTGTGATTGCTCTCTTGACCATGCCAGCAAAGGGAACCTTTTGCTCCAGCTTCATGAGATGGAGCCTCATACAGTGTGTCCTGTGTGTGTGTGTGTGTGTGTGTGTGTGTGTGTGCGCACGCGCGTGCTCTCTCAGTGGTGTCTGACTGTGATACCCCAAGGACTGTAGCCAGTCAGGCGCCTCTGTCCATGGGATTTCCCAGGCAAGAGTCCTGGAGGGGCTGCCGTTTCCTCCTCCAGGGGGCCTCTGTGACCCAAGGCCTGAACCCACGTGTCCTGCGTCTCCTGCACTGGCAGGCTGATTACTTACCATAACGGGATCTTTGCCGTATAATGAAATCTAATCAGGAAAGTGGTATCTTACTAGCTTTGCCGTGTACTGAAAGAAGTTACAAGTTTCACTTAGATTCAAGGGGAAGGAACTACACAAAGACATGGAATTTAGAGGAAAAGAATTTTGGGGGGGTCATCTTAACGTCTGTGTATTTTGTTTTCTTTTGTCTTTAGAAAAGCCAGACTCAACCACCTTGAGGCCATTTAATATTCGTAGATGAAACGGGCATGACACAGAGCCGAACTGTATGGCTGCAGAAGCAAAGTGAGACAGTGCGCATCACTGTGGAGCTTTATGTGAATGGAAGGTGGTGCGCCACCAGTGACCTTTTGATATCACTGCTGCAGCTACCCGAAGGCTCAGACGGTGGTTAGCATTTTCTGGCAATAAAACACTTTTGAATTAAGGTGTGTGCATTGTTTGTTTAGACATGGTGCTCTTGCACCCTTCATAGGCTGCAGTATCGTGATAACGAATGCACTGGGAAACCCAAACACTTGTGTGACTTGCGTTGTTGAAATGCTTGCTTGATTTCAGTGGTCTGGAACCAAACTCTCAGTGTCTCTGAGGCTTGTATGTTCTGATACTTTATTTATTTTTGGAACTTAGATCTTTAAACAACGTATCCCTCATTTCATTTGGCAAATGCCCCTTGTGCTCGATGCCAGGCTCTCCACTAGACCCTTTGGGAAGCGTTTAGGAGCCTCTGACTGAGGGGCGATCTTGAGTGTTCCCAGAAAAGGAAAGGGAAGGAAGGAAAGGAAAAGTATGTGAGGTGATGTATATGTTAATGAACTTTACTTTAGTGACAGTTTAACAATATGCAAATATGAATTCATGAAATCATCACGTCTTACGCCTTAAATATATGCAGTATTTGCCAGTTATATCTCAGTAAGGCTGGGAGGGAAATTTCTGTGCGCTCTTCAAGCCTCATTTCCTGCAAGTGCGTCAGTGCTCTGTTCTTAGTGAGGGCGTGCGCACCCCAGGGGTCTTGGTTTAGAGACGAACAGGTGGCCCTCAGGCCGGTCTAGTCAGGCTGTGGCTTTCCTGTGGTCATGTATGGGTGTGAGAGGTGGGCTGTGAAGAAGGCTGAGAGCCGAAGAATTGATGCTTTTGAACTGTGGTGTTGGAGAAGACTCGTGAGAGTCCCTTGGACTGCAAGGAGATCCAACCAGTCCATTCTGAAGGAGACCAGCTCTGGGATTTCTTTGGAGGGAATGAGGCTGAAGCTGAAGCTCCAGTACTTTGGCCACCTCATGCGAAGAGTTGACTCATTGGAAAAGACTCTGATGCTGGGAGGGATTGGGGGCAGGAGGAGAAGGGGACGACCCAGGATGAGATGGCTGGATGGCATTGTGGACTCGATGGACGTGATTCTGAGTGAACTCCGGGAGTTGGTGATGGACAGGGAGGCCTGGCGTGCTGCGATTCATGGGGTCGCAAAGAGTCGGACACGACTGAGCGACTGAACTGAACTGAACTGATGTGACCTCTCAGAGTCATTGTGATGCCGTGAGAATTTTCTCAGTCTTCTAAGAGAGAACAGGCACTCTTTCCTCTGGATGGGAACAGAATAGGATATAAGGGCTGGAGCTGCTGCAGCCACAATGCAGCCTGAAGGAAAGACTCTGAGTTTTGAACCAATATGTTGGAGTGAAAGTGAGAAAAAGGAGACAAAGAATGTGTGTGAGAGGCAGTGACTATTGTTGTTTAGTCATTAAATCATGTCCAACTCATTTGCATCCCCATGGACTATGGCCCATTGGGCTCCTGTGGTCTATGGGATTTCTCAGGCAAGAATGCTGGTGTGGGTTGCCATTTCCTTCTCCAGAGGCTCATCCTGACTGGGGGATCAAACCCGAGCCGCGTCTCCCGCTTTGGCAGGGGGGCTCTTCACCACTAACCCCCAGGGAAGCCCGAGAGCATGCTCGAGAGACGATCTGGGCGTTGATCATGCTGCGCTTGGAGGGTGAGAGCGCTACTAATCTCAGTTCTGCTACCTGCGTAACCTCCCTTTAGTCTGTGGGTAAGACTTATAAATGAAAGATGCATGACTGACACACACTGCCTGCCACGGATCTGCCAAACCTGCTCCCAGGTCCGTAAGGAGAAGAGATGACTTCAGCCCCCTTCATCACACATGTGGAAAATGTCTGCTTAAGGCTGTGGAGACCCCACTGATAAGGCCCCTATTTCACAGTTGATACCGTGGTCCTGAAAATCTGCATAATTGAATATGTCAGAAAGTGAGTGAGACCCTTAGGGTCTGTGATTTGTTCAGAAACCCTGATTTTTGACTGAGTTTTAATTTGGAGGCTAAAGATATCTTAAAGCTTTACTTTTCCCAGTCTTTACAAGATGCTCATTTGAGAGCAATTCCTATTGTTTGTTTGGTTTCAGGGGGTTCATTTTTTGAAACTATTTATTGAGCATAATTAATTCAGAATGCTTTTATATTGATTTGGATTAAGCTGAAAAGCATCCAAATGCGTACACTCTGAGGCCATAAAATGAAATAGAAATCAGTTAGTGAGCGGAGCAATGGATTAGCTCAGGAAGAGTTAGACCAGACGAGTCACAGGTAGTCAGGAGTAAATTCTGGGTCTGGAGCCCACAGGAGGTTTCCAAGGCAGTTAGGTTTGCAGTGGGATTCAGCCTAATTTCTCTGATGAGTGAGTCACTGACAGAGGCTAAAGCAAGACGAGGAATGCTCGGGAGAGACCAGTGTCCTCCTGCCAGCCCACCTCCCTCGCACCAGGAGGCTTCCAGCAGACAGGTATTCCTTTTACTCTGACCTATGGCACTTAACGCTTTTCCCCATCAATTTAAGCATTGATGTAATCTGATTATTTTTCCTTAGGGGAAAAAACCTTTCTTTCCTCATTTATCTCTGTATTCCTGACTGGAGTCACTGAAAGCATCCATACCTGTGAACACATGCCTTGCTACCTTCACTTGCTTCACGAATGATGTATTTCGGGAGAGGCGCATCTTCTCTTTACCTTAGTCGGGCTAGAGACCACTGCGAAACTGCCACTGTAATGCGGGGAGGCATAGTCAGGGGTGAGAAGCGGGCTGCACCCCCTATCGGGAGCCCAAGAACCGGTCCCTGATTTCCTATGAGCCGATGATGTAACTTCTGCCCCAAAGGGCCTCAGCTCCTCTTCTGTATTTGAGAAACTGTTGTGATCAGCGTCCTTCCTCACAGAAATGTGGGATCGAAACTGAATCCACTGTAGTGAAAGCAGGCGTGTACAACCCGGGATGAGAATATAAACTGCCATTATTCACATGCCTGGAGAAAAGACACGGGTGATAGAAAGAGATGGAGATGCCATTCAGTCCCTTGTCCACTTTCTGTGGGACACTCCTGATGAAAGACAGGGTGGGAAATAAAGCCATCCGTCCCAGGAATCTGTCCGTTTCTTGACATCCCTGTTTGCACTTTTACTTACCTATTTACTCTTAAGACTGTGGCTGCCCTGGGTCTCCTCCGTGCACGTGGGCTTCTCCAGCTGGGCGTCACAGGCTTCTTGTTGAGAAGGAGGCTCTCCTCCGTGGCTCTTGAGTGCTGGGCTCAGCAGTCGCATCACAGCTTCTCCAGCTGCGGTGTGGCCTTAGTCGCCTGCGGCACATGGAGTCTCAGGACTGAGCCACAGCCCTTGCGCTGGACGGTGGATTCTTAACCCCGGGTCACCAGGGAAGTCCCTTGATGTGATTTTTAAAATGGACTTTGTATATGATCTCAGAGACCTTGTCCTCCTTACTGAATTCCATGCATAACTTCCCCTGGGATTTTATATAAACCCCAGAAGGCTCCCATCAAATCAAATACTGATCAAAGTTGAAATTACATGGCTTGGAGGGCCTGGGGAAGCACACTGTCTGCCAGCTTGCCTTTTCTGCTCCCTCCTAGTCGCCTTGCCTTCCAGGGAGAGACTTCAGGAAGATTGCTTCTTCTCTAATGCCTGGCATTTCTTCTTATCAATACCATTCACTCTCACTTTCTCCAATAAGTTCCCTGATGCACTTTATTTTATTTAATTTTTTATTTTTTTGAACATCAAAAACATGTTCTATTGGGGTATAGCTGATTAACAGTCCTGTGGTAGTTTCAAGCGAACAGTGAAGGGACTCAGGCTTCGTATGCGTACGTCTGTTCTCCCCCAACCCCCCTCCCATCCAGGCTGGCACACAACAATGAGCAGCGTCTACTGTGTTGGTTATCCATTTTAAATACAGAAGTGTGTATTTGTCCATCCCCAACTCCCTAACTCTCCCTTCTGCCTGGCAACTGTTAAGTTCCCTCTCTAAGTCCCTCTCTTTCTGTTTTGTAAGTAACGTCATTTATTTCATTTCTAAGATCATGGCATCCAGTCCCATCACTTCATGGCAAATAGAGGGCTCTGAAATCACTCAGATGGTGACTGCAGCCATAGAATTAAAAGACGATTGCTTCTTGGCAGGAAAGCTGTGACGACCTTAGGCCGTCTGTTAAAAAGCAAAGACATCGCTTTACCGACAAAGGTCCATGTAGTCAAGGCTGCTGTCTTTCCAGTGGTCATGTATGGTTGCGAGAGCTGGGCCATAAAGAAGACAGAGCACCGAGGAACTGATGCTTTCAAACTGCAGTGCTGGAGAAGACTCTTAAGAGTCCCTTGGACAGCAAGGAGATCAAACCAGTCAATCTTAAAGGAAATCAACCCTAAACATGCACTGGAAGGGCTGATGCTGATGCTGAAGCTGAACTCCAATACTTTGGTCACTTGATGTGAGGAGCCAACTCATTGGAAAAAAACTGATGGTGGGAAAGACTGAAGAAAGAAGGAGGAGGGGACGAAAGAGGATGAGACTGTTGGATGGCATCATCGACTCAATGACATGAACTTGGGCAAACTCGGGGAGATGGTGAGAGACAGACGTCTGGCGTGCTGTGGTCCATGGGGTCATGGAGAGTTGGACACAAATTGGCAAGTGAACGGCAACATCCCCGCCCCCTGGCAACTGTAAGTTCCTTCTCTACATCCATGAGTCTCTTTCTGTGTTGTAAGTAAGTTAATTTGTATCATTTCTTCTCTCTTTTTCATTATAGATTCCACTTGGAAGGGCTGCCGTAAGTTATTTCCCACTTTCTGTCTGGCTTCACTCAGTCTGACACTCTCTAGGTCCATCACGTTGCTGCCGTCCACTCTCTTCACAGAAGTGAGCGTCTCCATTGAATTTGATCCTGGAGACACAGGCTGTGGACAGAGATGATTTATGGGGAAGAGAGAATGTTGGGGCTAGGCACAGACTTACTGGCGTGAGAAATAAAGTCCAGATGTGACTCGTTTTCGAGGAATACCGTAAATGTGCCAGATTTGTTCCATTTATAACAAAGGGCGGCGGCGGGGCTTACAGCAGCGTTCTCCTTCTTCAGTTAGCTCCTTTTGTCTCTGCTTCCGGGGGAGCTAACACCAGGGTTCAGGGAGGGACTGATGGGGATTTGAGCACTGTGGGTCCTTCAATGCCCCAGTTGGTTTTCTAAATCACTGCCTCTTCACAAGCTAATCATTTATTGTCCTGGCTTCCCGCCAAGTTTTTCATGTTGGTAACTGTCTCCTGCCTTTGCCATTTTTAAGGCCAATATTTAACATGAAGGTTGAGGACTTTTATAAGTCCATTTAGTGTTATTACTTAAAATATTAGAAGCACACACATCAGAGGAAGCAACAACAATGAAAATATCCTGCTTCTTGTACTTTTACCACGGCACTGAAAGAGGGCGCTACCAAACACCTGGGCTGCTCGTGGCCTGCCTAAAAGCATTCAGTTCAGTTCAGTTCAGTCGCTCAGTCATGTCCGACTCCTTGAGACCCCATGAATCGCAGCACACCAGGTCTCCCTGTCCATCACCAACTTCCGGAGTTCACCCAAACTCACGTCCATCGAGTCGGTGATGCCATCCAGCCATCTCATCCTGAGTCATCCCCCTCTCCTCCTGCCCCCAATCCCTCCCAGCATCAGAGTTTTTTCCAATGAGTCAACTCTTCACATGAGGTGGCCAAAGTACTGGAATTTCAGCTTCAGTATCAGTCCTTCCAAAGAACACCCAGGATCTCCTTGCAGTCCAAGGGACTCTCTAGAGTCTTCTCCAACACCATAGTTCAAAAGCATCAATTCTTTGCTGCTCATCTTTCTTCACAGTCCAACTCTCACATCCATACATGACCACTGGAAAAACCACAGCCTTGACTAGATGGACCTCTGTTGGCAAAGTAATGTCTCTGCTTTTGAATATGCTATCTAGGTTGGTCATAACTTTCCTTCCAAGGAGTAAGCGTCTTTTAATTTCATGGCTGCAGTCACCATCTGCAGTGATTTTGGAGCCCCCCAAAAAAAGTCTGACACTGTTTCCCCATCTATTTCCCATGAAGTGATAGGACCAGATGCCATGATCTTCGTTTTCTGAATGTTAAGCTTTAAGCCAACTTTTTCACTCTCCACTTTCACTTTCATCCAGAGGCTTTTTAGTTCCTCTTCTCTTTCTGCCATAAAGGTGGTGTCATCTGCATATCTGAGGCTATTGATATTTCTACCAGCAATCTTGATTCCAGCTTGTGTTTCTTCCAGCCCAGTGTTTCTCATGATGTACTCTGCATATACCTTAAATAAGCAGGGTGACAATATACAGCCTTGACGTACTCCTTTCCCTATTTGGAACCAGTCTGTTGTTCCATGTCCAGTTCTAACTGTTGCTTCCTGACCTAAAAGTATTACATATGTGTTAAAACTCGCACGGGAGATGTATCTTAGCTCCTTGCCATTCAGAGTGTGGCCAGTGAGACTGAGCGCCGGGAGCTGGATATGAATGCAGAGTCTCCGGCCTCCCTCCAGAACAGAATCTGCTTTAGCGAGACCCCAGGTGATGTGGGTTCACAGTAGACTTAGAAGTTTCGTGACAGTTTTGTTAGTAATGCCATAAGGGTCTTCCCTGGTGGCTCAGATGGTGAAGAATCTGCTGAAATGCAGGAGATGTGGGTTTGACCCCTGGGTTGGGAAGATCCCCTGGAGGAGGAAGTGGCAGCCCATTCCAGTGTTCTTGCCTGGAGAATCCCATGGACAGAGGAGCCTGGCGGGCTGCAGTCCATGCGATGGGGTCACAAAGAGTCGGACACGACTGAGTGACTGACACAGCCAGCAGCCGGCAATGCCATCCGGGACTTAAGGGTGGGGAAGGTCTGTGTTTCCTACAGTGAAGAGGGCCAGTGTGTGTCCAGGTGCATATTCTGTACAGTAAAGAGGGCCAGTGTGTGTTCAGGTGCGTTCCCCACAGTGAAGAGGGCCAGTGTGTTCAGGCGCGTTCCCCACAGTAAAGAGGACCAGAGTGTGTTCAGGTGCATATTCCCTACAGTAACGAGGGCCAGTGTGTGTTCGGGTCTGTCCTTGGCTCCCACCGTGATGATATCAGAGGAAGACTGCTACCTGGGACATAATGTCACTTGTCACTCTTTCATCAGTGGGACATATCTTAAAAAGCATGACAGCTTTCACCAATTAGCTGATGAAAAATGACGTGCATGCCCGTGAGGCCTGGACCATAGATGGCAACCGTGCCCTGCTCAGCTTCCTGCATCAGCAAAGCCCAGTCTTGTAAACTCTGCCTGAGACCTCTCCCCACTGAGCAGACATGATGTCCCCCGACCAGCTAACATGATTTGTGTGCCTCTCCTTGATGTCGGGAAACCGCCTATCTCCGATGCATCCAATTTCTGAAAATCAGAGCAAAAAGCAAGATATAACATGTAAAATAATGTGTCTGCCCCCAAACAGAATATATTTTTATATCAAGGTATCATTGTTGACTCAATTAGGTGTGATGTATGGAAGGTAAACCGCTCACAGAACAATAAAAGTTTTATCTCTCTAAAAGTAGAAAGCACTTTGAAAGTATCTGGTCTACATCTTTTGAAAGAAACAGAAAGAGAAGTTACTCTGCTTTGCTGTTGCTGTTGTCCAGTCACCAAGATGTGTCTGACTCTTCGGGACCCATGGGCTGCAGCACACCAGGCTTTCCTGTCCTTCACTATTTCCTGGACTTTTCTCAGATTCATGTTCGTTGAGTCGGTGATGCCATCCAACCATCTCTTCCTCTGCTGTCCTCTTCTCCTCCTGCCTTCAATCTTTCCCAAGAGCAGGGTCTTTTCCAGTGAGCCAGTTCTTCGCACAGGTGGCCAGAGTACTGGGGTTTCAGCTTCAGCATTTGTCCTTTCAATGAATACTCAGGACCGATCTCCTTTAGGATAGTTTGGCTGGATCCCCTTGCAGTCCAAGGGACTCTCAAGAGTCTTCTCCAGCACCACAATTCAAAAGCATATTTCACTTTTTACTCTATTTTAGTTGGCACCAAATTTACCTGACTCCATATCATTCCATTAAAATATCCATGAAGAGATAGAAACAAGGGAAAATCGTAACAACCAGAAGTGATCATTAGGACTCAAAGAAGCTAGTCCTGGGCTTTGAGGAAAATCTCGGGCACAGCGCACCGTGGAATCTGCACAGCGTCTGTAACAGCACGGGGGACGCGGGGAGGTTGAAGGGCCCTCTCCTTGCGTTTAAGTCCTGGGACTCGACCTTCGTTGCAAAAACAGATGAGGCAGTTCTCAGACTCTGCCCCCTTTCTATACTTGTTCACAGATGGGAGTTCACAGGAAACAACAGAGCAAGGAAGGTGGGGTGAAAGTGTAGGGAGCCGAGGCGAAGGTGCCCTGAGAAGGGAACCATCTCCCAGGAAGACTGTGTTGCTAGAAGGAAGCTCTGTGCTCAGACTTTTCTGGAGATTATATATTTTTTTTCTCCTTACTTTCACGTGCCATTCATTCTGATAATCAGAGGTTTAAGCATTGTGGGTAGAGGAAGATTTTAAATTCAAAGATAATCACTTTGCCCTATCCTTCTCATTCCCAAATATCCCCAGCCCTCTGCAGAGCTGAGGCCACCTGGTGGGTGGCGGCGGGGGGCGGGGGGTTGTCTGGTTCTTGCCAGGCTGGAGCTGCTCTGACAGGGTCTTGATCAAGGGGTGCAAGTGCGTCCTGCTTCTCAGGAACTAGAGGAGGCAGGGGAGAGGCCGGAGGCTCCGTGGGTGCAGCCCCTTGTGCTCTCTCACAGTGTGTCCTCCAGCCTGGAGGCCCCCAGCAAGAAAAGTCTTGCTGCCCTCCAGCTGGCGACACTTTGGCCTCACCTCAGAGTTGGGTAAAACACTTGAACAGGAACGATCAGTGATGCCTGAAAGAGTACAAGATACAGGAAACAATGAACAGTTAAGTTAAAATGAAGACATTAGGTTAAATATATGTGATTACTGTGACCGGTATGTTAACTAATCTCAAGCTATTAACCTGAAAAAGAAGCTTGACCCAGAAACTCTCGATGAAGGATGTTAGGAAGGACACTTACATAAAATTCACAAAGAAGCCTACATTTAGATGTTTTTCTAAATAAGTTCATAGATCCAGTTATTTTTCCATGTATACATATTAAAAAGCAGCAATTTTTAAAGTCTGAATATTTTAAATATGCCACAACATTTTTAATATTATACTGCAATTTTCTTTTTCCTTTTTAAATATATCAGAAGCTGGAAAAATGCAAGCAATCTGGGTCTCTCTTGACCCCTCAAAGATCTTCATAAGACCCCACTGAAGTGGCTATAGACCTTGGTCAAGGACCATCCCCACTCACTTTGATGAGGTCTCAGTTTGTTCAAATATGAGTAAAGGGAAAACAAGTGAAGCATTGTCTAGAAAAAATAATCTCCAAAAACTCTAAAAAAGGAAAATGACCTCCAGGTGTCACAAAGATGGTCCCTCTGGAAATTACTTGTGCAACAACAAGGAGAAATTGCATGAATGTATTCATCATCCACAAGGGAATGCAAAAAAGGGCGTTCTCTGAAACAGTAGCAGAAAGTCACGGGTGAAAAGGCACTGTGCAAGTCGTATATCTTAGAAGAGATGGATGAGATTAGGAATGGCTCAAGGAAATTAAAAGTGAAGATGTGGAATTCTGCTCCACACCAGAGACGCCAAGGAACTGAGGACCCTCTGGAGCTGAAGCACATCGCTGGCATAAGGGATACATGTGAAAAGTTTTCCGAAAATATAGCAAAAGGAGTCCATAACCTGAAATCAATTTAGAGACACGGAATGAAGGTTTAGGAGACCTGTGCTCTGGGTTCCAAAAGAAAAGACCCAAACAGAACTAGCAAAACGTGTGGAATAGGAGCCTCTCTGCTTATGATGACAACAACAAGGGTAGTCCCTCTGATTTTAGCAAAATACAAAAAGGAAATCTGGGAAAGGAGGCTGCGCTCTGAGCAAAACCCGAAGAGAAGAGAACCACAGGAGGTGCAGATGGCCATAATTTCTAAACAGCGTCAAGAACCCTAGTGAGGAAAGGAAAAGAGTTCCCTGACACAGCAAGGCAAAACAGACTGGCTTCAGAACGACTGTGTACAGCTCTTGAAGTTACAGAGCCAGAGGTCAGCTGCAGCTTTCTCAAGCTGTGCGCTCGCCCAGGAATGAATGCCTTGCCATATAGCAGTTCATGGATAAAGGCGATTGATTTTAGGTCATCAAGGGCTCAGAATATAGCATGCTTGGAGCAAAAATGATAGGTGAATATATATTTCACTTATAAGCGATGGAAAAAATTAAGAGCGTGAGAACAGTGAAATCTTAGTATAAAAGTATTAGAGGCAAACATTTAAACAGTCAGAGAGAGTATTGAGATTATGCAATTTATACATCCAGACACAAAACTGGAGGCATGTATCCGCACTCACTCTTGAGTGAAAGGCTTAGTGAACAGAATGGATGTTTCTTTTTTTTTTTTTTGCCTTTGAAATAAATTATTCCCACATAAGCAGCTGCTGTTTTTCAGTAGCTCACTTGTGCCCGACTCTTTGCAACTCCAGGGACTGCAGCACGCCAGGCTCCCCTGACACTCACTGTTTCCTGGAGTTTGCTCAGAGTCATGTCCATCGAGCCGGTGATGCCGTCCAAGCATCTCATCCTCTGCTGCCCGCTTCTCATCCTTCTCTCAGTCTTTTCCAGCATCAGGGTCTCTTCCAACGAGCTGGCTCTTCACATCAGGTGACAGAAGCATTGGAGCCTCAGCGTCAGTCCTTGCAGCAGCCAATGGACACTTGGATTGTGACCATACGGACATGCTAACTGAATGAGATACGTGCAGACACACTTGTGGCTTGGGCATTTTATCTCAAGGCCCGAGATGACAAGTGGCATCTCTAGTGAAACAGAGACCCTTCTGCACTCAGCTTGGCGTCTTGCTCCTGATCTCTACAGACTCTTAGAAGTTACAGTAGCACCTTCGTGGATTTCCTCTGGGCCATCCTGGGATAGCTGATCACTTTCAGTGAGTTTAGCTCGATTGCAGCTGCTTGGCTGAGTGAGAGGGGGAAGGCAAGCTCTTCCGTACAGCCAGCGCTAAGGACAGAGTCCTGCCTGTCCCACTCCGTGATGTCAGATGGTCCAGCGCCCGAGAACTGCCAGCCGCTCTCTCCTCCACGCTGTGAAATGTTCCCGTTTCTAAGTCTGGACCTCATTTTATTTTGAGGAAGGAAATTTGGAAACGGGCTCTCTTTGTTCCGTTACAGTAGTTTTGGTTCTGTCTAGCTCATATTAAGGCATCCTGTCCAGCCTCTCCCAGCACCGCGCGATCGAGGCATTCATTAGCGGGCAGAGAGCACCACGCAGACCGCTCTCAGCAAACAGCGGACATTCGGGGGCTGTCAGCTGCTTGGATTTATCCTGAATACAGAATCTGCATGAAACCTCCCTCCAGACGTTTATGAACACGAGAGGGGCGGGAGTGCAGATTGGCAGGGCGGGAGGGAGTCAGTTTAACTTATTATATATATTAGACAACACAGGGTAAATGATGTTTGGAATTAACGAAGCGTATAATCATAATTACATGGCTGGTTCATCATCATCCTACCTCCCAGATTGCGCCCGAAATCAGCAAACATTGTAATACACGCACAAGTCTTCGTTCAGTGGCTGTCTAGCTTGGAGTGGGTGTTCAAAAGCTTAACTCTCAGGGTGAATAACCAGCTAGTCCTCCAGCAAAAAACCAAATCAGGCCCTGACCAATGGCAGCGGTGGGTTAAGAGAAACAGCCTGGATCTCGGCTCCTGACTTCACAGTTTGGGGAGGTGGGATGACAGGCAGGAGAGCTGTGTCGCGGAACACAGGCTCTCGCAACGCGTTCCTCGCCCACAGCAGTGGTGAGTGCAGATGAGGGGGTGCCTGAGTCTGCTGTTTACTAAACAGTGGCTGTGGTCCAGGGGCTGTGCCAGTCTTGTTTGTGGCAGTCGATGGAGTGCAGTATCTTACACAGAACAGACACTCAATAGATGTTCAATAAATACATCAGTATTTGATTTTGAAATATGCATGTATTTATACAAACGTGTTGCTGGCCACCTGATGTGAAGAGCCAACTCCTTGGAAAAGACTCGATGCTGGGAAAGATTGAAGGCAGGAGAAGGGACGACAGAGGGTGAGGTGGTTGGGTGGCATCACTGACTCGATGGACATGAGTTTGAGCAAGTTCCAGGAGATGGCAGAGGACAGGGAGGCTTGGCGTGCTGCAGTCCGTGGGGTTGCAGAGCTGGACACGACTTGGTGACTGAACAACGATACATACGCAGTCTGCGTGTATTCATGCACACACGTACTTAGAGGCACAGAGTGAAGAACGAGGAACTTTGCATTCAGTGGACTTGGGCCTGTGCCTAGGCACCACATAATTAAATGCACAGACTCGGGATGAGCTCTGTCACAGCTTTTCTTTGCCATTTGCTGTTGCTGATATTCTTGCTGTCTCACAGCTTCTACTTCACTCCAGCAATCTGCAAGGAAGCTCATGTCATTCTCCTAAGAAAGCCATCTCTGAGCTGCTGCTGCTGTTCATTCTCTCAATCCGGTTGGACTCTTCATGACCCTGTGGATTGCAGGCACTCCAGGCTTCCCCGTCCTTCCCCATCTCCCTGAATTTGCTCAAACTCATATCCATTGAGTCAGTGACGCCATCCAAACATCTCATCCTCTGTCGTCCCCTTCTCCTCCTGCCCTCAATCTTTCCCAGCATCAGGGTCTTTTCCAAGGAGTCAGTTCTTCCCATCAGGTGGCCAAAGTATTGGAGCTTCAGCATCAGTCCTTCCAATGAATATTCAGGACTGATTTCTTTTAGGATGGACTGGTTTGATCTCCTTGCTGTCCAAGGGACTCTCAAGAGTCTTCTCCAACACCACAGTTCAGAAGCATCAAATCTTCAGTGCTCAGCGTTTTTGTGGTCCAACTCTCACATCCATACGTGGCTACTGGAAAAACCACAGCTTTGATTATACAGAACTTTGTCAGCAAAGTCATGTCTCTGCTTTTTAACATGCTGTCTAGGGTTGTCATAGTTTTTCCTCCAAGGAACAAGCATTTTTAATTCCATGCGCTCCCCAGATTCAGTTCTTATGGGCACAATGTACATTTTGATGTTTGGCTCAAAACCCTAATGGGGATAGTGGTTCATTCTCCTGCCTCTGGAAGGGAAGCTTGGCCAGTATCCTTGCAATGTATGGACAGCTAGGGGGGCCCATATGCCATCCAGGGTCTTGCTCCCTGTGAAAGCCCAGCAACGAGCTGCCCGGCGGCTGTTCCCATGTTCATCATGAGGGTAAATATGCTTCCACTCCTGGTTTACTGTGGCATTTTGGGTTCTGGATATTTCAGTGTTCTGCAGACTAGCTATGTAGCATTTTGTGAATATCTGATATAGTGGAGAGAGTGTGAACTAACCCTCTATATCCAATCATAACAAGCTAGTTCTAATGGGCCCTCTTTCCTGTATTTTAAAATAGTAATGATGATATTTGCGTATCACTACTCAGAGGATGCTGCTGTTCAGTGGCTGAGTCATGTCCAGTACTTTCGACCCCACGGACTGTAGCACACCAGGCTCCTCCGTCCTCCACTATCTCCCGGAGTTTGCTCAAACTCATGTCCATTGAGTCAGTGATGCCATCCAACCATCCCATCCTCTGATGCCCTCTTCTCCTCTTGCCCCCCATCTTTTCCAGCATCAGAGTCTTTCTCAACGAGCCAGCTGTTTACATTCGGTGGCCAAAGTACTGGAGCTTCAGCATGTGTATGTGTTGAACGCTTAGTCGTGTCCGATTCTTCAGTCCTTCCAATGAATATTCAGGGCTGATTTCTGTTATGCCCGAAGTCCGAGTCCCCAAAACTGAGAGAATAAGACATCCACAGCAATGCAAAAAATGCGAAAACATAAAGGGGTTTTATTGCTGGCTTGAGCTAGGGCTCCCGTCTCATCCAGCACAGTGGAGTCTTGGTGAGAGCCCCGAGCTCTGAACCACAGCTGCTTTTATACAGGCAGTTCTTAGTACAGCTGGTGGGTAATGACTGGCTGAGCCGAACGCGCACGCACGCTTTTCAAATCCCGCACCCCTATCCCGATTGGCTCAGGTTTGACACCATCGCGACTTTCCCAGGGTGTGGTTTCCCGGAATCATGACTCAGGTTTTACAAGAATCTGAATCTTAGGCCTAGTATAGCTTGTTGAGCCTGTCATGGCTCAGGTCTGGTCCCTTAACAATTTCCACTAGGATGGACTGGTTGGATCTCCATGCTGGCCAAGGGGCTCTCAAGAGTTTTCTCCAACACCACAGTTCAAAAGCATCAATTATTCAGCCTTCCTCATGGTCCAACTTTCACATCTGTACATGTGTACTCAGAGGCCTAGCAGAAATACACAGATACACAGATAGTTTGAGGAGCCAACAGGGGACTGTGAAGGCTCAGGGGTCAGTGGCAGCAGGTGAGTAGACATAGACGGTGGGGCGGGGAGAGAAGAGGTTCCTGGAGCCCAGCTGCACTGGTCCGCTGCAACAGGCCCTGGCGGAGAAGACTTGCAGCCGCAGGCCTGCACTCCTGCCCAAACTGACTCGGCGGACTGGAGCAATGCAGAATAGACAGCCTGCCTCTTTCTTTTTTGCTCTCTGTATTTTTCGCTGGAGCCACCCTCGTTTCGTTAGCGTCACTGGGGTGAGGCCACACAGGGCAGCCTCCCCGGGCGATGTTGGCAGACAATGCAGAGCAGGCCTGGGCAAAGGGCAGACAGAACACGACCAGGACAACTTTCCTTTTGTCTTTTCCTGCCTGCGTTTCCCTTCAGCTGCTTCCCTCCGCTCATTGTCACAGACTTCCGAAAAGGCAGCCGCCTCCACTGCCCCAAGACCCTGGAGCCCTCTCCTCAGTCACTATGTGGAATCCACTTTCTCTGTTTTTCTCCTTCCTTTGCACTTACGTGGGCTTCCCTGGTGGCTCAGCTGGTAAAGACTCTGCCTGCAATGCGGGAGACCTGGGCTCGATCCCTGGGTTGAGAAGATCCCCCGCAGAAGGGAAAGGCTACCCACTCCTACATTCTGGCCTGGAGAATTCCATGGACTGTATAATTCATGTGGTCACAAAGAGTCGGACACGACTGAGCGACTTTCACTTCACTTGCTCTTATGTATCAGTTTTTTCTGTGATTACACTACCTGAGGAACAACCATAGAATCTTGGTGGCTTATAATCATGCTTGTCTGAAAAGCCCAGTTTTGCATCTCCAAAGCATCTCTGATAGGAACATTTCCCCGAGTCATGTTTTATTTGTGGTTTAGTGTGTTACGTTGTTCATGCAAATTTTTCTTCATGTGCTAATTTGTCTAGAGCCTTTCTTAAAGTCTTTCTTTGAAAAGAAATTATCAGGCCTTCCTGGGAAGGCTTTTTCAAGTAATTCGAAGGGCCCCAGGGCTTTCCTGGTGGCTCAGCTGGTGAAGAAGAATCTGCCTGCGGTGCGGGAGACCTGGGTTCAGTCCCTGGGTGGGGGTGCTCTGGAGAAGGAGCGCTGCCCTCCCCAGTATTCCTGCCTGGAGAATTCTAGCACTCTCACTTTAGGAGACTTAGGGCGGGGCAAGCCTTCTCTCTCAGGGCTCCCAGACAACCTAGAAGCCTTTTCTATCCTTAAAGTCAATTTTAGTCTTAAGAAAATAAAGATGTTGTGTTCTTCTAATGCTGACTTTTATCACATGAAGACTGGTCTTCGTCATGTCTCACTGAGTGCCCAGATGCTCAGTCATGCCCTGCTCTTTGTGACTCCAAGGGCTTTAGTCCGCCAGGGTCCTCTGGTCATGGGATTTTTCTGGCAAGAATACTGGAGCAGATTGCCATTTCCTTCTCCAGGGGGTCTTTCTGATCCAGGGGTCAAACCCGTGTCTCCTATGTCTTCTGCATTGCAGGCGGTTTCTTTACCACTGAGCCACCAGGGAAGCCCTATGTCGCAGTGGGATCTGAAAAAGAACTAAAATTGTGAGTGTCTGTAGTTGGTGCGTTGTGTACCGGTATCACTTTGCAGTGTCCCGCCTTATTTAAGGCCCCAGGCAGACCCCAGAGCCGCAGATGGTGCTGAGCCTTGCATGTGCTGAGTTGCCCCGAATCTGACGCCTCTAGTGGACTTCCCTGGTGGCACTAGCGGTGAAGAACCTGCCCGTCAACGTGGGAGGCAGAAGAGAGGCAGGTCTGACTCCTGGCTCCGGAAGATCCCCTGGAGGAGGGCGTGGCGGCCCACTCCTGCATTCTTGCCTGGAGCATCCCGTGGGCAGAGGAGCCTGGTAGGCTGCAGTCCACGGGGTCGCGGAGCGTAGGACACCACTGAGTGACTATCACACATGCCTATAATAGATAAGTTAGGCACAGAAGTAATAACAAAAACTAAGAAAAGAATTGTAACGGTATGCTGAAGTGAAGGTTATGTGAGTGTGGCTCTCAAAATACTCAGTTTTACTATACTCACCCTTCTTATGAGGATGTGAGGTCATAAAATGTCTGCGTGATGAGGTGGAATGAGCGGGATGACATCAGCCCTGCGAGGCAGCATTAGGCTGCCCTGGACCTTCTGGACACACGAGAAGAAAGAACGTCTGCTTCGGGTGACCTTGGAGGGTTGGATGCCAGGAGCATGTGGCCACAATGGTGTTCAGGGCAGGACAGAGCAGGTGGGGTGAGGCTTCATCACACTACTCAGCACGGCAGGCAGTGTGAGCCTCGTGAATCATTTCCTTCTAGAACTTTCCGTTTAATACTTCCACAGCAGGATTGACTATGGGTAACTGAAACCACAAAAAGCAAAACTGTAGATAAGGAAAAACTGCAGACCATCCGTGAGGCGTATTTAGAGCCAATTATCGTGGGTATCCAACAGGAAGTGGGCAGTTAGCTCCATGCCTTGATGAGAAGTATGTTACGGGACCCTTCTTCACAGAAAACAAGGGTTGCCCAAGTTTTTGGGCAAAAGGAAGGTTTGTTGGGGCTTTAACTCCAGAGCAGGAAATTGCCAGGTGGCCCACTGGTAAAGAATCCACCCGCCAGTGCAGGAGATACAGAAGATGAGGGTTCGATCCCTGGGTCGGGAAGATCCCCTGGAGAAGGAAATGGCAACCCACTCCCGTATTCTTGCCTGGAGAATCCCATGGACGGAGGAACCTGGCGGGCCACAGTCCACAGGGTTGCGAAAGAGCTGAATGCAGCTGAGTGACTGTGCACACACACGGAAAATTCCTTCCGTAGGTAACACTGAAAGCTGAAGTCACGGGAAGGAAGTACAAGGAGGCACAAGGAAAACCAGTACCAAGGGAAGCACATGAACCTCCGGACCCGCTGGGGCCGGGAAAGGGGGTTAGGGCAAAACTGCGAAGGCAGGAACTGAGGACTCCGGGGAAGGAAAGTAGAAAGATCTGCAAAGGTCGTATCTTCCAGAAATGTCCTTAGGTACCAGAGCATCTCAAGGAGCAATGAAGCTCTGATCTATTTACACCTTTAAAATATTGCATCATTTTAAACATCACAATGAATTTCCACTCAGAAGAATAAAAGTCATGTATAGACTGACATTCATTCTTAAGAATGCTTTTAGCAAAAAGTTTTCAGTGAAAATGTGTGCGATACAGAAGACAGTGATAAAATTTTTGAATTGAAAACACAACACACACATAAAGTCCTGGAGCAGCATCGTCCAGTCTGAGGAACCAGGTTTAAAGTTCAGTGCTCCCTTCTTTCAACCCATCAGTGTCCGTCTGTAGCTGAGTTTTCCACCTGATGTTTGAGCCCTAAACGTGGGGGTTTAATGTCTATGAAGCTTGACCCGAGTCTCCTTGTCTTATCTTCTCTGCCCATCCCAGAATGGATCTTGCTGGTAACTCATCTTTATCAGCCCTCTGAGTCTGGCTGACTTCAAGGGTTAGAAATAATGCTATGAGTTTATAGGGTAGGGCCCTGAATAAAAATAAAACTGATTTAACATTTCTTGTGCATTTATGATAGGTAAAATGCCCGAGAGACATGTTTTATTAATGTTTTTGTTTGTTGGCATCTTTCATTGTTTTGCATATTAATCCTTCTTTGTGTTTTAATTTTGCCAGGACATGTGGTTTTCACAACCACAGGAAGTCTAAAAAGGAAGTTTTGGCAAGTACCTCTTTAATTTTTTTTTTTTT
>SJYQ01002480.1:221549-273353 GCA_006410935.1 Redunca redunca
TGATGCTTGTAGACAGAGAGTATGAATAAATTGCGTTAAAATGTATTAATTATCCAATGTGGCAGTCGAATCAGTTTCAGCAGGGGATTGCCAGTGTTCTCCATTGTTTTCTGTTCAGCAGTCACAGCCCAGAATGGTTTTCAGAAACTACAAAACAGAGAACATTAGGAGCACACCGAAGTCAGCAGAATGAACAGCGAGTGCTACTTGCGGAGCTTCTCGAAACAGTTGCGCTTATGTTAATAATTCACTTCTTTGCAAGGACAACTTAACTGAACGTTGGGGAAAAGAAATTTGATTGCAGTAGTCTGGAAGGAAAGTAACCCTCCATCATTGCCTGGCGGTCCAGAGGGTCCCAAGAGAGTCGGACACGACCTAGCAACTAAAAAACAGCAGCAGCCCCCACCGCGGAGCCCGTCACTCGGGGACACCGTAACACACGGTCTAGCATCCTTCATCATTCTAAATGAGATTCATGCACACGGCCTAGCATCCTTCATTATTCTAAATAAGATTCATTTAAAATATTGCTTTTGAAATAGTTTCAACAACGTGCATTTAAGACAGCTTTCGAAGTTCGCTTTTAGATTCCTAGAATGCTATGTATTAATTCATATACATAGATTCAAGAAGGTGTTCCTCATCATCACAGCTCATATGAATCCTTATCACACACGTAACCTACCTTTTGAAGTATTATCCTTTTTATCATGCGTTATTTTTGCTTACTTTGCATCTTATCGACCAAATCTTAGTCTACATAAAGCATGTATTTGAAGGAACTCATAACTGCGAGTGACAGAGGCCCAGTTTCAAACGGGGATTTACTGACTCGCATGTTGCCAGGGGTGAACCTGCTTGAGGTAGGGCCAGATCCGGAAGCTCAGATCCGAGCAATACAAGCCTGTTTCTCCCCATCTCAGATCAGCTTTCGTCGTGGTTGACTCAATTCCCAAGCAGCCTTTCTCCATGTATAGTAAGAAGGCTACAGATTATTCTAGGCTTGTATTCCACCAGCTTATCCCCTAAAGAGACAGTGTCTTTCTCTTAATAGTTTCAATGAATGGCTCAAGTAGAGCTGGCATTGGCTCAGCTTGGGGGATGGATTCATCTATGAACCAGCAGTTGTGACCAAGGGATGGTGGTACTCTGAATGGCTCTGCTGAAAGCACATACGTTGAGAATAGAGCAAAAATATCTTTGAAACGGAAAAGCCGTATTTTCCTGGAAGAAAGAGGAATGAATTGAGGCAGGTAAATTCAGCATATGCCTTACAGAGCAGGACCGTGCCTGTCACCCCACCTCATCCAGCACCCTCACCTACATCGTCCACTCATCACAACCCACTGTCACCCCACCTCGTCCAGCACCTTCACCTACATCGTCCACTCATCACAACCCACTGTCACCCCACCTCGTCCGGCACCCTCACCTACATCGTCCACTCATTGCAACCCACATCCTGAGCTAGAGCAAATATCAGGTAAGTGAGTGTGTGTGTGAAGTGTCAGAGTATCATGGGAAATGACGGGTCCTGAAGGCCAAGAGTGCTGGTTTCAAATTTTGGCTCCATCATATGCCAACAGAGGAAATCTGGGGGAAATTACCATACGAGCTCTCCCTTCCCTGTAATAATACAGAGATTCCTCAGAGGAAGAAATGAGAAAATGTGTACATCATAGACTTGTTTTGCTTTTTGGAAAAAAAGAAAAAAGGAGCACACGCTTCACTAAAATGCTAGTCTATTAAGTATATAATTATCATTTAAATTTAATATTTTAAGTTTGATATTTAACTATTAAAGCTTAGTTCGTTATTGATACAATTAAACAACACAGTTCAGTATTTACCGATTTGGATTCAAGCATGTATTATAATTTTTTATTCAGCATCAGTGTTTTTCATGAAATTAAATTGAGAAGCATCACTTAAGAAGATGTCTCTTGATCTGTTTCCTTTCTAATATTTTTTGTTTGCTTGTTTTTGGCCCTGCTGGGCTTTGTTGCCACTCAGGATTTCTCTAGTTGAGGCCAGTGGGGCCTGCTGGCTGAGGCGCCAGCTTCTTATTGTGGAGGCTTCTCGTTGCCGCACGCGGGCTCCGGACGCTCCGGCCTCAGTAGCCGTCACGCGTGGGCTCGCGTTGCGGCTCCGGCCCCAGAGCGCAGGCCCAGCTGTCGGGGCCCCGGCCGAGCTGCTCCGCTACACGTGGGGTCTTCCCAGTCAGGGACGGCAGCCGTGTCTCTTAAACTGGCAGAGGGAGTCCTTGCCACTGAGCCACCAAGAAGCCCCTGACCTGTTTCCTTTTTAAAAATACGTGCCTCGCTAATGCTAGGAATGGACTGATGTTTCCGTCGCCTGACATGAGCGTGTGAAGGAAGGAGAAAGGCGATATCTTTATGCTTTGAGACAGTATTTTACCCTTCTTAGTTTGATTTATACTCAACTCAAGAGGACATATTGTGCTAGAGTTATCATTTGTATACATGATATCAGGAAATCAATCTGAATATTCATTGGAAGGACCTCTGCTGAAGCTAAAGCTCTGATATTTTGGCCACCTAATGCAAAGAGCCAACTCCTTGAAAAGACCCTGATGCTGGGAAAGCCTGAAGGCAAAGGGAGAAGGGGGGAGCAGAGGGTGAGATGGTTAGGTAGCATCACCAACCAACTGACACGAATTTGAGAAAGCCCAGGGAGACGGTGGAGGACAGGGAGGCCTGGCGTGCTGCAGGCCATGGGGTGGCAGAGGCGGACACGACTCACGACTCAACAACAAAGACGAATAGGACAAGCATTCAGTCTGTTGCTTCCTTCCCTTCGCCTTCCCGTGTTTCCTCGGAGGCGTCCACGCTGGTATGTTTTGCTTTTCAACAGCCCCAGGAAGGTAAAGGACTTGTCGTTCTGCCTCGAGGAAGCCACCTGTTGGCACTGTTTAGTTGTTATTTGAGGAGATAGAAGAGATCTAAAACCAAATCTAATTATTCAGTAGTTTACTTGATATTAAACCTGACCAAGCATAGCATTTGTTTTTATACACTGACAAAAATGAGATTACAGAATGCCATTCATCTATAGGGCCACTGGAAAAAAAAAATATCTTGTAACAGAACATTGCTGTGTTTCCCCATCAAAAGTTAGTTCAGGTAGGCATTAAATAAAGATAATTGCAAGATATATGCATGCATGCTGCATGCTGAGTTCTCTGGCTCCATGTGACCCCACGGACTGCAGCCCACCAGGCTCCTCTGTCCTTGGGATTTCCCAGGCAAGAGTACTGGAGTGGCTGCCAGGCCCTCTTTCTGGGGATCCTCCCGACCCCGGGGTTGGAAGGCATGTCTCTACGTCTCCCGCATTGGCAGACGGGTTCTTTACCACTAGCGCCACCTGGAAGCCACTGAGATATACGTGTGGACAACACCGAATCCTATCCCTGTGTAGACTCTGGGACCGAGGACAGAGCAACAGCGACGGTGACAGCAACCCCGTGCACTTTAAGCGGCGAGAGGCTCTTCATACAGCACAGCGGCCAGGCGAGGTGCCCGCAGGAGGCGGCTGATCAAGCCGAGACCTCGGCCCTCGCTGCTGCCACCTTCTGTAGAGGCGGCCCAGGACGGCCAAAGAAGCTCCTGACGGTGTGACTCGCCTCCTGCCGGAGCTGCTTCTCGGACTTCTTTCCGTCGCTTTGTTACTATGGTCACACGTAGGGGCCACGGAGGATCCTGCCCTCGGCCTGGCTGCTAAGCTGACTTGCCTGTGTTCAGAACCCAGCCCACCTGTTAATAGCAGGAAGAGAGGGATGAACACATCCCCCCGCCTGAGGCTGCCATTCCAGGAGGTATTTGCAAGATTAAGACCTTTTTCCTGTGTTTCCTCACCTCTTCCATCTCTGATCTGCAAAAGAACTTGGCATCCAGACCCCGTAAGATGCCAGATCCCCCTTACTTTTATTTTGAGAGCTAGTCTGCCATCTTTTTGGTCTAAAGTCATAGTCCTTGCCTCAGTGCCGCCCCTGGACCTGTCGTGGGGAGAGCAGAGTAAGCTTGAAGTTGGCAACATAATCAGTCCAGCCTTAGCACTATCCCAGACATTATTCGGCTTTGACTACTTCAGTACTTTTCAAACATTTCCACTAACAAGACTCTAAGGATGGAGAAGAGCAAACACTTGTATCTGAAAGGGGAATAGACTGAGGTGATGCTTTACTTTAAAAAGTAAGTTACATATACACTCCAAATATATACATTTTATTTGTCAATTGCACCTCAATAAAGCTGGGAAAAGTAATTCACGTATTTTGTTGATCTCTCTCAGTCGTGTCTGACTCTTTGTGACCCCATGGACTGCAGCACTCCAGACTTTCCTGTCCTTCACTATCTCCCAGAGTTTGCTCAGCCTCAAGTCCGTTGAGTCGGTGATGTCATCCAATGATCTGATCTTTTGTCATCCCCTTCACCTCCCGCCTTCAATCTTGCTCAGCATCAGGGTCTTTTCCAAAGAATCAGCTCTTCGCATCAGGTGGCCAAACTGTTGGAATTTCAGCTTCAGCATCAGTCCTTCCAATGAATATTCAGGACTGCTCTCCTTTAGGATGGACTGGTTGGATCTCTTTCCTGCCCAAGGGACTCTCAAGAGTCTTCTCCAGCACCACAGTTTGAAAGCATCAGTTCTTGGTACTCAGCTTTCTTTATAGTCCAACTCTCACATCTTCATATGACTACTGGAAAAACCATAGCTTTGATTTAGACGGACCTTTGTCAGCAAAGGGATGTCCCTGCTTTTTAATAGGCTGTCTAGGTTTGTCATAGCTTTTCTTCCAAGGAGCAAGCGTCTTTTAATCTCATGGCTGCAGGCACCGTCCACATTGATTTTGGAGCCCAAGAAAATAATATATGTCACTGCTTCACTGTTTCCCCATCTATTTGCCGTGAAGTGATAGGACTGGATGCCATGATCTCAGTGTTTTGAATGTTGAGCTCTAAGCCAGCCTTTTCACTCTCCTCTTTAGTTCCTCTTTGCTTTTGGCTCTTCGGACCCTTGGAGGGCATAGACAAAACTTTATGCACATCAGGACCCAGGGGAAGAACTAGAGACCCCACAACAGCCTGGGCCAGGCCCGCCTGTGGCCGCTTGCGGGTCTCCTGTGGGGTCAGCGGCAGCCTTCGAGGGACACAGGCTCCCGCAGCAGCAGTCCTGGCGGCTGAGTGTGGCCCCCTCCTGGGGGAGGTCGCAGTGGCCCCACTGCAGACCGAGGTGGGCGGCGCACAGACTGGAGGACCATTGTGCCAAAGAAGTTCTCACACTTGCAGAAGTTCTCAGCCCCACAACAGATTCCCAAACTGGGGGTCCCACAGAGGGACTGAGAATCCCCAGGGAATCTGACTTTCCAGGCCTGCGGGGTTTCATTACAGAACATCCACAGGACTGGGGCAACGAAGACCCTTGGAGGGCACGAACAAAGCCTGTGCTCACCAGGACCAGGAGGAAGCAGTGGGCCCACACGACCGAGCCAGACTTGCCCTGAGTGTTTGGGAGCCTCCGGTGAGTGCCCGGGTTGCCAGCAGCCTGCCTCGGGGTCAAGGACGCTGACAGCTGCCTTCCTGGGAGGCACGGAGAGCTGCCAAGTCCTTTGGGAGGAGGCAGCCCACACCTTACCTTCATCTGGCCTAGGCCAAACTGCATGGGGGGGGCAACTCGGCCCCACCCATTGGCAGAAAACTGGATTCAGGATTTACTGAGCATGGCCTTACCCCTCAGAGCAAGAGCCAATTATCCCACAGCCAGTCCCTCCCGTCAGGAAGTCTGCATAGGCCTCTTATCCTCTGCTATCAGAGGGCAGATAGGACTTAGATATCAGTTCAGTTCAGTCGCTCAGTCGTGTCCAACTCTTTGCAACCCCATGAGTCGCAGCACGCCAGGCCTCCCTGTCCATCACCATCCCCCGGAGTTCACTCAGACTCACGTCCATCGAGTCCGTGACGCCATCCAGCCATCTCATCCTGGGTCGTCCCCTTCTCCTCCTGCCCCCAATCCCTCCCAGCATCAGAGTCTTTTCCAACGAGTCAACTCTTCGCCTGAGGCGGCCAAAGCACTGGAGCTGCAGCCTCGGCATCAGTGTGCATTAATGTAAATAAGCTGCAGGCCCCTCCCTGGCGGCCCAGCGGCTGAGACTCTCTGCTCCCAGTGCAGGGGCCGGGATCCATCCTCCGCTGGGAAACCTGATCCCACACGCTGTGACTAAGGCCCCGTCGTGTCCGACTCTTTGCAACCCCACGAACGCTGGGGGCCTGCCATGCTGCTCCGTCCATAGAGTTCTCCCAGAAGGAATACTGGAGCGGGCGGCCATCCCTTCTCCGGGAGATCTTCCCAACCCAGGGATCGAACGCAGGTCTCCTGCGTTGCAGGCAGAGGCTTTACCCTCTGAGCCACCAGGGAAGCCCAACTAAGACCCAGCACAGCCAAATAAATAAATAAATAAATATTCCATTTTAAAAGTTGTAAAAATACTTGAGTTTATTCCCGCTTAACTGACTTTTCCACCGAGTCTTTAAATACCTCCACACTGAGGCCAGACCTGCGTGACCATCACTGTACTGCCTATTTCACTGCACTATTCTGTAAACACCAAAGAGAAGTGGAATTGCAACTCACTTCTTCCTTGTGAATCTCCGGGGCCTAGGCAGCACCTGGCATGGAGTAAATACTTGGCAAATGTTTGTTGAGTGAATGAAAGAATGAAGTAATTAATACACCATGTTTATCCTCTGACTTCCCATTTCCTAAGTGCACAACCCCCTGAGGATGTGTGCTTGCATTTGAAAAGTGCTGCTGAATGCGATGCAAATTGAAGCCAAGATGTGGAACTCACAGAGACAAATTAATGGAACTGTTTTCTCTCCACTTGTGTGATTTTATTAGCTGAATTATGGGTGCGGCTGATTTCATGGATCAGATGATTCTAGGTCCATAGCCTCTGCACTCAGCAATTATCCAGTTAATATGATTAATGGAGACAGTAAAAATGAACATCAGCATGATCACGGGGGTCTCATGTTCCTGAGACTGGGAAACTACATCAGATCCGGGGAAGAAATGCTCTTTTGAAAGAATTAAGCTCCGGAGGGTATACCTTGTTCCTCTCCACCGCCTCCATCTGCCTCAAGCCCTCGCCTTCCCTCCTGCTCCTGGAAGCGATCAATATTTCCGTAGAGCTTCATTTCTGGTCACACGGCATGTGTCTTGTCAGTCTCAATTATCTCTAACTTCTTGAGCATTAGAAAGATGAGGCGAATCTGCTACTAAAACATGATGACAAAGTGCTGACTAAGCAAGGAGCGTGGTGACCCCGGCCTCGGTGGATGGGAAAGAAGTGCCGATTTAAAGTGTCCTTTTACACCAGAAAGGCTCACTTTTAAATGAGATGTTGCCTTAAAGAAATTCAACACCATTTTTTTTTTTTTAATTTAACATCTTACGCAGCTAATGGAGTTTCTGGCTTCTTTTTATTGAGCACACCTTAAGTGCTAAGTTGGAGAAGGCAATGGCACCCCACTCCAGTACTCTTGCCTGGAAAATCCCATGGATGGAGGAGCCTGGAAGGCTGCAGGCCATGGGGTCACTGAGGGTCGGACACGACTGAGTGACTTCACTTTCACTTTTCACTTTCATGCATTGGAGAAGGAAATGGCAACCCACTCCAGTGTTCTTGCCTGGAGAATCCCAGGGACGGGGGAGCCTGGTGGGCTGCCGTCTGTGGGGTCGCACAGAGTCGGACACGACTGAAGGGACTTAGCTGTAGCAGTAGGTGCTAAGTGGGGAGAAGTGAAAGTTTTAGTCACTTAGTCATGTCCGACTCCTTGGCAACCCACGGACGATAGCCCACCAGGCTCCTCTGCCCATGAAAGACTAGAGTGTTTTGCCATTCCCTTCTCCAGGAATCTTCCCGAGCCAGGGATTGAACTCTGGTCTTCTGCATTGCAGGCAGGTTCTTCATGCCTGAACCAGCAGGGAAGACCACACCTCCTGTGGCGCTACCCCTCACACCACCCTGGGGGGTGGAGGAGTCGTGCGTCCGAACTGAGCAGGACAGGAAGCTTCAAACGGCAAAGCCTCTTGCTCCATCACAGGTGACCCTGGGGCAGGTAAACCCTTGGGAGAACAAGCCCAAATGCAGACCTGCCTGAGTCTGAATGCTTGTTTTTCCGAACTATTTACTTTTCTTGCGGCATGACTTCTTTACAGTGTGTTAGTTTCTACTCTGCAGAGAAGGGAATGAGCTGTGTGTAGACATATATCCCTCCTGCCCAAGCCTCTCTCCCAATCTGCCCTCTGGGTCATCACAAAACCCTGAGCTGAGCTTCCCGTGTGTTCCGGCAGGTTCCCACCAGCTCTCTACTGATACGTGGTAGTGTGTGTGTGTCAGCCATTTGCAGAGATGTGGATGGACCTAGAGTCAGTCATAGCAAGTGAAGTAAGTCAGAAAGAGAAAAACAAATATTGCGTATTGATGCGTGTATATGGAGTCTAGGAAAATGGTACAGATAAACTTATTTCTGAGGCAGGAATAACGTCTGAATCCTTATCACACATCATGGCATTGTATAGCAGGTGGAAGGAAGCCAATGGGGATGACTTAGACGTAGGACCAACCCATGAATGTGAGCGTTTAGGTCTGGAACAAAGAGAGGAGGATACTCTGAAAAACGTGGCCAGGGGACCCTGAAAATGCATCCTGCTAGAAGCCGAGGATCTGAGCAGACATGCAGAGTCCACCGCTGGCGACCCTCTTGCTCGAGTTGTAATACCCTCTCCCTCCACAGCGAGTCTCTCTGTTATGCTGAAACACCTTGTGTTGTTGAAACAATGATCAAGGTTTCAGTTAGAAGCCTCCGGTTCTCAGAACCCTCATCAGCATGACGAGTTTGTTAGCTTGGGTTAAATTTCACTAGTGGGTTGAGATTTTTAGTTTAAATTTAGTTTAAATGCCAAAATTTCCACATGTAATTCTTTAATTGCCGCATCCCCCCTTTAAATTTTCTAGGATAATGTCTGTATGCCAAGAGTCCTAATTTATTTATATGACAACTTCACGTGGGTTTTTTTAATCATCTCCATTGCAGAAACAAAAAAGAGATTTCCTCCCAGGACACACAGAATGTGATAGAACTCACACGATAACCCAGGTCCTCAGTGTTTCCATTTTGCACCGCGGCACCATATAAGGGATTTTAGAAGTAAATGCCCCAACAGAGCCTTAGAAAATGGAACACTGAATACTAAGTTCCGATTAAGATTTACCTGTGGAAGTTCAGAACCTGGCAAGGGTAGGTATTAAGGTAGGGGCCACATGAAGATCCCAGAGGTCAAAGTCAAATGAGGTGCCAGCTCTCTCTCAGATTTGCCCAAAGAAAGTCCAGCTGTAAAGTCTGAGACCCAAAGGGTGGTGACTGCATTATACTGAAGAAAGTTTTCATAGGCAAAGATAGTTTCCATTGTGAGCAATTTAATTCTAAGAAGTTAGTGTTCCATTCAGAAGGGGAGCTTGGAAGGCCTCTGAGAAAAAATGAGAGTGGAGAAGATTACATAAAATAATTATATTATCAATATATTATGTGCAAGGGTCCTGTCAAGAGTTATGTAATTGCAAGGTAGCTGAGGGGGAAGTGCAGGGTCGACAGCTGCAGATGCCCAGTGGTTGGGAGCCATGGGGGAGAGGGGCGAGAGATGGGGGCACTTGGATACAGACGTGGGGGCAGAGAGATGGAGAATTCACGGGACACAGAACTGGAATGAGCAGGCCCTTTAGGATAAGCGTGAGGACTGAGCGGGATCATTAACAGAGGGTGTGGATTGTCAAACACGGGACCGCTGGTCAGATATTCAGATAGGGAATTACACGCAATTAGAAATCACTGCAATTTAAAAAAAAGAAAAATTACTCCTCAAGTTACATGGAGAGAGAACTCCGTTGCAGCGACTTTCTTGGAACACGGAAGAGCCTTGACTGCAGGTGAAGGCTCGTGTCTCCTCATCCTGGCCCCGGCGTCTCTGGAGCACAGAGCGCGCCTTCCCCCGGGCCTCTCCCCGCGCCGCGGCCTCTCCCTGACTGCTGGCACCGCCCGGCGCGGGCCCCGCTGCCCCTGCCTTCTCCAGGCTTCCGAGGAGCACGGCCTCGGGCGTCTTCCAGCCCCTTCCTCCCTCCGAGGGTCGAGCTGCAGCTCTCAGCAGCGGCCCTGTTGCTGAGGGGCTGCGCCCGCTCAGAGCTGAGCGTCAGGCTCCCCGAACCAGCGCGGCCGCGCCCCAGGGCAGCGCCAAGGCGGCCTGCGAGCCGCGCATCCTCGGCTGCTCCCGAGAAGGCCCGCGGGTCTGCGGTGCACGCTCCCTGCTCGCAGGGAGCCTCCTGCTGCTTTTTCTTCTCCCGGGACTGATGACCACAGTGCTCCTCAACACGCTCCTTCCCGGGCTCTTGCGAGCGAGAGGAAAGTGGGTACCCAGGGCTTCCTAGAGGCATGGTGGTAAAGAACCTGCCTGTCAGGGCAGGAGTCACAAGACACATGGGTTTGATCCCTGGGTTGGGAAGATCCCTGGAGAAGGAAACGGCAACCCACTCCAGAATTCTCACCTGGAGAATCCCATGGACAGAGGAGCCAAGTAGGCGAGGTCCATGGGGTCGCAGAGAGTCAGACACGACTGAGCGGCTGAGCACACACGGAGATAAACAGGGGCACCGGGAAGGATGAGGCTGCCGGTCTCCATCCTGCCCTCTCCTTCCTCCCGTCTCTGTCTCCCCTTCGTTCCTCCTCTGAAACGTGCCCTGACATTGAGCTGGGTGGACTGTGGAGATACTGATTCATCATTCTCTGGCAAAAGAACATTCCCTTTCAGATGTGTGCCTTTAGAAGTCCTGTTTTAATGTCCACGGGCACCCCACCGATAGGTGGCAAAGAGACTGTCTGCCAAAGCCGACTTGGACGATTCTGTGAGGGAATCAAAGTGGTTCAAAGGCGAATCAGGGTGCGGGAGAGAGGACCAGGGGAAGTGAGCCAGACCAACGCTTGATGTGCTCAGTCACGTGGAAGACACAGGCTTTGAGGACAAGAGATGGGGAGGGCGAGACCAGGAACTAAAGAGACCTGCTTGTGCTTGAGCTAGAAAAACATCTGGGGGAGGTTAATAGGTGGCAGTTTAGGGATTTCTGAGTGAGAATGACACAGGGAAACAGGTACAGAGATCTCTACCATCTCTCTTGAAACTCACGGTATATAAACCCTGTCTGATGCTTGTTTTTGTGAAGAGTTCTCTTGGAACATAGCTATGTTCAAATCTATCGCTGTTTTCACATTATAACTACTGAGTCGAATAATTTGATGGAGACAGTGCAGCTGCAAAGCAAGAGCACCTGCTCATTGTTGCTGTCTACTTGCCTTCGCTCTATTTAGTTAGTCTAGTTGCTCAGTCGTGTCCGAATGTTTACAAGCCCAAGGACGGCAGCACGCCAGGATTGCCTGTCCTACACTAACTGCTGGAGCCTGCTCAAACTCATGCCCATTGAGTCGGTGATGCCATCCAACCATCTCATCCTCTGTCGTCCCCTTCTCCTCTCACCTTCAATCTTTCCCAGCATCAGGGTCTTTTCCAATGAGTCAGCTCTTCACATCAGGTGGCCAAAGTATTGGAGTTTCAGCTTCAGCATCAGTCCTTCCAATGAACACCCAGGACTGATCTCCTTTAGGATGGACTGGTTGGATCTCCTTGCAGTCCGAGGGGCTCTCAAGAGTCTTCTCCAACACCACTGTTCAAAAGCATCAATTCTTCGGCACTCAGCTTTCTTTATAGTCCAACTCTCACAGCCATACATGACCACTGGAAAAACCGTAGCTTTGACTAGACAGATCTTTGTCAGCAAAGTTGTGCCTCTGCTTTTTAATGTGCTGTCTAGGTTGGTCATAGCTTTTCTTCCAAGGAGCAAGCGTCTTTTAATTTCAGGGCTGCAGTCACTGCAGTGATTTTAGAGCCAAGAAAATAAAGTCTGTCACTATTTCCATTTTTTCTCGATCTATTTTCCATGAAGTGAGGACTAGATGCCGTGATGTTAGTTTGTTGAATGTTGAGTTTTAAGCCAGTTTTTTCACTCTGCTCTTTCACTTTCATCAAGAGGCTCTCTGGACTGTTACACAAGCTAATAATTGGTCTTTATATTAAGGAAGGGGAAACTCAGTTAAATGGATAATATTGTCAGAAAATATAAGTTCTTGAAATTTATTCAAGGAAAAAAATCATAAAAAAGGAAAAAGAAAGCAATGAGTGGTAAACCCATTGCTACATGGATGCGTCTCGAGAGGCTTTTGTGCTGACTTGCTCCAGTCCCCACTGCCCTACAATCTGCTCTAGAGCAGAGTAAAATAATAAAATATTTCTAGTTAATTTTATGAAGCATAACTTTGAAATCAAAACTTAACAAAGCTTTATATGAGAAGCTAACAGGTATCAATCTCATGTATTAATATTGATATAGAAATAAAATATTAGTCAATTCTGTCCATTGCTATACAAGATAAATTTGATATCATAAAGTAAGGTTGATTTGAAGAATGTTAAAAAGTCTTAGTGTTACAATAACTCTTAAACTAATTAATTGATTGATATGTGTAAAAAGATACATTAAGATGAGGAATTGAATTGATTATATTCTTTGTAGAAGCAAAATTAAGACCGGAAGCTGACCATGGCTCAGATCATGAACTCCTTATTAATAATTCAGACTTAAATTGAAGAACATAGGGGGAACCATGAGGCCATTCAGATATGACTTAAGTCAAAGCCCTTATGATTATAAACAGGATGTGACAAATAGATTCAGGGATTAGACCTGATAGACAGAGCACCTGAAGCACTATGGACAGAGGCTCATAACATGGCACAGGAGGTGGAGATCAAAACCATCCCCAAGAGAAAGAAGTGCAAAGAGGCAAACTGGTTGTCTTAGGAGGCCTTACAAACAGCTGTGAAAAGAACCAAAATAAAAGGCAAAGGAGAAAAGGAGAGACATAACTCTGAATGCAGAGTTCCAAAGAATAGGAAGGAGAGATCAGAAAGCCTTCCCAAGTGAGCAATGAAAAGAAATAGAGGGAAACAACTGAATGGGAAAGACTAGAGATCTCTTCAAGAAAATTCGAGATACAAATGAAACATTTCACGCAAAGATGGGCTCATTAAAGGATAGAAACAGTATGGACCCAACAGAAGCAGAAAAAATCAAGAAGAGATGGAAGGCTACACAGAAGGACAGCCGAAAACCGACCTTAATGTCCTGGCTAACCAGATGGTGCGGTCACTCACCCAGAGCCAGACACCCTGGGATGTGAAGTCAAGTGGGCCTTAGGAAGCATCGCTAGGAACAAAGCTAGCGGAGGTGATGGAATTCCAGCTGAGCTGTTGCAAATCCTGAAAGCTGATGCTCTGAAAGTGCTGCACTCCATATGCCAGAAAACTGGAAAACTCAGCAGTGGCCACAAGACTGGAAAAGGTCAGTTTTTATCCCAGTCCCAAAGAAGGTTAATGCCAAAGAATGTTCAAGCTATCACACAGTTGTACTCATTTCACATGCTAGCAAAGTAATGCTCAAAATCCTTCAACCTAGGTTTCAATAGTATGTGAACTGAGAATTTCTAGATGTTCAAGCTGGATTTAGAAAAGGCAGAGGAACCAGACACCAAACTCTCAACATCTGTTGGATCATAGAAAAAGCTAGAAAATTCCAGAAAAACATTTATTTCTGCTTCCTTGACTATGCTAACACCTTTGACTGTGTGGATCACAACAAACTGTGGAAAATTCTTCAAGAGATGGGAAGACCACTGTACCTACCTTCTGAGAGACCTGTATGCAGGCCAAGAAGCAACAGTTAGAACCACACATGGAACAGCAGGCTGGTTCACAATTGGGAAAGAAGCACGTAAAGGCTGTATACTGTTAATATGCTTATTTAACTTCATTGCAGAAGACACCACGCGAAATGCCAGACTGGGTGAAGCACATGCTGGAATCAAGACTGCCAGGAGAAATATCGATAACCTCAGATATGCAGATGACATCGCCCTTACGGCAGAAAGAGAAGAGGAATAAAGACCCTCTTGAGGAAAGTGAAAGAGGAGAGTGGAAAAGTTGGCTTAAAACTCAACATTCAGAAAACTAAGATCATGGCACCAGTCCCATCAATTCATGGCAAACAGATGGGGAAACAGTGGAAACACTGGCTGACTTTATTTTCTTGGGCTCCAAAATCACTGAGAACAGTGACTACAGCCATGAAATTAAAGGACATTTGCTCCTGGGAAAAGAAGCAATGGCAAACCTAGAAGCACATTAAAAAATGGAGACATTACTTTGGCTACAAACGTCTATACAGTCAAAACTATGGTTTTTTCCAGGAGTCTTGTACAGATGTGAGAGCTGGACCATAAAGAAAGCTGAGTGCTGAGGAACTGATGCTTTCGATGTGGTGCTGGATAAGACTCTTGAGAGTCCCTTGGACTGCAAGGAGATCCAACCAGGCAATCCTAGAGGAAGTCAACTAGGAATATTCATTGGAAGGACAGATGCTGAAGCTGATACTCCAATACTTTGGTCACTAGATGCAAAGAGCCACTCATTGGAAAAGACCCTGATGCTGGGAATGACTGAAGGTGGGAGGGGAAGAGGGAGACAGAGGGTGAGATGGCTGGAGGCGTCGCCAGCTCGATGGACACAAGCTTGAGCAAGATCCGGGAGATGGTGAAGGAAGGGAAGCCTGGCCTGCTGCAGTCCGTGGGGTCAGAAAGAGTCAGAACTAGCTGAGCGAACGAAAAACAACAAGAATAGAGTGATTTCCTTTTATAGCTGGAGGCATCACAGACTCCATCCATAGGTGAAGGGTCAGGCGTCTCTGCTAGAAAAATTACAGGGAAAAAACACAAAAGAAAAGAATATTGTCCACTAGCTAGGGCCAGCTGGAGAGACTCTGTTTACAAAGACGGCACATCCTTAGAGACAAAGTGTGCCGCCACCGAGCAGAGTGAGGGATGAAAGGAGAGCAGAGCTGAGCTGGGAGGGATGCCAGCAACCTCAGACACGCAGGCGACGCCACCCTAGGGCAGAAAGCGGGAGGAGCTAAAAAGCCTCCTGACGAAAGTGAGAGGAGAGCGAAAAAGTTGGCCTAAAGCTCAACATTCAGGAAACGAAGATCATGGCATCCGGTCCCATCACTTCATGGGAAATAGATGGGGAGACAGTGTCAGACTTTATTTTTGGGGGCTCCAAAATCACTGCAGATGGTGACTGCAGCCATGAAATTAAAAGACGCTTACTCCTTGGAAGGAAAGTTATGACCAACCTAGATAGCATATTCAAAAGCAGAGACATTACTTTGCTNCTCCAAAATCACTGCAGATGGTAACTGCAGCCATGAAATTAAAAGACGCTTACTCCTTGGAAGAAAAGTTATGACCAACCTAGATAGTATATTCAAAAGCAGAGACATTATTTTGCCAACTAAGGTCCGTCTAGTCAAAGATATGGTTTTTCCAGTAGTCATGTACAGATGTGAGAGTTGGACTGTGAAGAAAGCTGAGTGCCGAAGAGTTGATGCTTTTGAACTGTGGTGTTGGAGAAGACTCTTGAGAGTCCCTCGGACTGCAAGGAGATCCAACCAGTCCATTCTGAAGGAGATCAGCCCTGGGATTTCTTTGGAAGGAATGATGCTAAAGCTGAAANGAAACTCCAGTACTTTGGCCACCTCATGCGAAGAGCTGACTCATTGGAAAAGACTCTGATGCTGGAGGGATTGGGGGCAGGAGGAGAAGGGGACGACCCAGGATGAGATGGCTGGATGGCATCACGGACTTGATGGGCATGAGTCTGAGTGAACTCCGGGGGATGGTGATGGACAGGGATGCCTGGCGTGCTGCGATTCATGGGGTTGCAAAGAGTTGGACACGACTGAGCGACTGAACTGAACTGAAGAATAAGGGACATTTGGTAAAATTTATCATTGTCATTGTAATAACAGAAATAAATTAAAAGGAGCTTCATAAGACAAAGAAGCAATATCAGACTCCATGCTGAAACATTTGGGCATCATCACTAAGATTAGAAGCAAACCATGTGACTGCTGTCACAGAGCATTGTCTGGAAATTCTGGCCAAGGCAGCAAGGCAAGGCGTGGGCTGGGACTTCCTGACACGCCGGCCACTGCTGTCACTGTTGGTGCTAGCCCGGGATTTCCCTCCGACCCGGGAGTCCTGGGTTTTTCTCTCCAACCCCAGAGTCACGGGATTTCCCTCCGACCCCGGAGTCCTGGGATTTCTGACAGCAAATTGTCCTCCCAAGCGGCTGCCGGCCTTTGTGTCACCCAGGCCTGGGTGGGAGCCGCTGTGCCCTCGTCCTGGCCAGCGTGTGGGGAGGCGGCGCTGCCGGCAGGTGTGCAGCGGTCTTCACTGGCCCTTCCCTGAGGACGGGCGCTGTGGAGTGTGCTCACGCGCCCATTCGCCCACCGTCTGTCTTCCCTGGTGAGGGGTTTGCCAAGGTCTTTGGACCCTCCATTCACCAGGTTGATTATTTTCCTGTTGTCCACACTTAGTTATTTTATCAGATATATCTTTTACAAATGTCTTCTCTGTGTCAGGGTCTTTCTTAGAGCAAGAGTTGTTCATTCTAATGACGTCCAGCTTGTTAACTGTTTCGTTCTCGGATCATGACTTTGGTGTCACATCTAAAAAGTCGTTGCCAAAAAAAAAAGTAATTGCCAAACCCAAAGTCATCTAGATTTTCTCCTATGTTTTGAGTCTTACATTTAACTTTGTGATTCATTTTTAGCTAATTTTTGTGATGGGTATAAGGTCTGTGTCTGGAATTTTCTTTTTAATATGGATGCCCAGTTGTTCCCAATCTTACTATTTTTTAATGAGTGAAAGTGAACCAAAAAGAAAAGAAAAGAAATAACAGAAATCCACGTAAACACCCAGATTTCCAAATCTTAGCACGTTGCGCTGTGCGTTCTCCGCTTCACTCTTCCTCTCAATAAGCATTGTACACTCTCCAGCAGACCCATTTCTTCATGACTTCCTCTTCATTTCTCCTTCAGAAACAAGACAGTCTTTTTGTGCTTAATATTTACGTGTACTTTGTTTTTGCTTTTACTACATATGAAATATATATCCACAAACAGTGCCCAATTTTATTTTGTGTGTTTGCAAAATGTACATAATATTATCCCCTGAACTGTATTTTTGTAGTCTGCCTTCTGTAGCACAACGATGCTTTCAAAAGCTACCCAGGTTGGCACATGCAGATCTGGTCCATTCATTTTATCTGCAGGGAAGTAGTCTGTGAATAGACCACAGTCTATCTCTTCAATTACCCCTCAGCAGAAAAACTGTTTCCACAGACACTAGGGCCGTTTCCCAAATGGAGAAACTGGACATTCTGTGTGGCCATGCTAAGCCACTTCAGTGCCTGACTCTTTGCGACCCTGTGGGCCACAGCTAGCTAGACTCCTCTGTCCCTGGGATTCTCCAGGCAGGAATACTGGAGTGGCTGCCTTTCCTCCTTCAGGGGATCTTCTGGGCCCAGGGATCAACCCGTGCCTCGCATGTCTCTTATGCACTGGCTCGGGCTCTTTACCACCAGTGCCACCCAAGAAGCCCTCTGAAACCGCAGAGCCACCTACAGAAGCCGGCTGCTGCTCAGGACATGGCTGGCTGCAGAAGCCGACGCACGCCCCGGCACACCATCTCTGCACCCAGCTCCAAGCTCACACGTACGTGGGCACAGGGTCCCTGCTCCGTGGCCTGGCCAGCCCTCTCGGGCAGACCTGGGGAACATGCAGGAGGGGTCTCCTAGGGAGAGGACATGTGCCCCAACCAAACAGGCCCAGGGTCAAGGCTTCCCGGCCCAGAGCCAACGTTTCCTGTTAGTAAGAACCTTTTCTCTTTTGCATTTTCCACTCAAAGAGTGGCTCAGTGATTTGGATTGACAGTGTTGGTTAATTGCTAGCCTTTGAGATCTTTCCATAACAAACTAAGTTCACCTCTTAGTTATCATCGCCCTCGGAAGTTGATAGGCCAATTGCACTTTAACTGCATCCTTTGTGTAGGGTCTTTCTTCCTTCTTTCCTTTCTTTGTTTTCTCTTCCTTCCTCCCATTCTTTTCATGTTATATTGTTCTCCTTGTTGGAATCAGAATCACACTGAGGCCATCTTTTTTTTTTTCTATTCTCCCCCATGTCCATGTACAGGAAAAGGGAGACAATTTATTCTAGCCCCACACATGAGGTACTGATGATGATAGACAATGTTGGAGTTTTCTGAGTATTTCATTTACCATAAATAGTGTCAATTAATTTAAAGTAGAAGTTCTCAGAATTGATGCTTTGAATTGTGGTACTGGAGAAGACTCTTCTGAGGTCTTTGGACAGCAGGGAGATCCAACCAGTCCATCCTAAAAGAAATCAACCCTGAATATTCATTGGAAGGACTGATGCTGAAGCTGAAGCTCCAATATTTTGGCCACTTGATGCCAATAGCCGGCTCATTGGAAGAGACCCTGATGCTGGGAAAGACTGAAGGCAGGAGGAGAAGAGGGCGACAGAGGATGAGGTGGTTAGACAGCATCACTGACTCAGCGGACCTGAATTTGAGCAGACTCTGGGAGAGAGTGGAGGACACAGGAGCCTGGCATTCCACAGTCCATGGGTTGCAAGGAGTCGGACGTGACTTGACAACTGAACAGAAAGTAGTTCTCAACTGGGGGTGAACTTGCAGGCCCATCCCTGCCCTGAGGACCTCTGGCAGGACCCGGAGACAGTTTGGGCTCTCGTGACTGGGGTGGGGATGATGCCGAGAGCACATAATAGAAGCCAGGAGGCTGCTAACCATTCCACATGGAAGACAGCCCCCCAAACGCACAGTCATCCTCTCCCAAGCGTCAGTGACACAGTTAGTGTTCTAATTTAAAGAACCAGAAACCAAACCTACACACTTTGCCTTCCATCTTTACTCTAGAAGAACCGCTGGGCGGAGGCCCGGCTTGACGCTGTGTCCAAGCAGCGTAACACAACAGTGTATTACTCAGTTTTGAATCCAATTTGTTTTTCTTTTATGATATGTGCATTTTGCATCCTGAAAGATCTCTGCCTATCCTGGGGTCTTGAAGATTTGTTCCTGTGTGTTCTTATGAAAAGTTTTAGCTTTCATCTTAAGGTCCATGGTTTGTTGTAAGTTAATAAATTAAGGTTGAGTACTACACTGTTGTAAGAACGTCTCTTCTGTCACCACCCCCATGCCCAGCTACCCCTCACAGATGGTTTCAAGTTCCCTTTTATCTCCTGTTGTATAGCATCCACCTTTCTTTGAAAGCCCTTCCAGCTCCAAGCCTCTGTAGCTTTTGGAGATGAAGACGCATTCTCTTTCTCCCACTATGGAAGGCAGCACTCCGTGCCTTTCTGAGCTGATTGAGTCCCCAGCCACTGAGCTAACGTCAGGGCAGCAGGCAGCTCTTTCCACACACGTGACCAGGAAGGGCCTTTCACTGTCTGGAGTTTTTGGGGGCCCTGCCCAGACCTAGACAGTCAGCCTGTCCTCATTTGCCTTGCTTTGATAGGCTCTAGCTTTCTGAGAAGGCGACACAGGAACTATTGGCATGAATTGCAATCCCAGACACGTGTCCAGAAAAACCCAGTGATGCAAAGCGAGGCCAGGGCGCCAGGAAAAGGCAAGACCGCTGGCCTGAGCCGGGCTCTCCCACTGGCGAGCTGTGAGACCTCGGGCAAGCCCCTTTTGCTGTAGGAGGAATCACAGAAACAGCAGCTTGTTCTTGAACTGCAGGTCCCCATAGGGGAGGAAGCTTCCACCTCTGATGGACTTCACAGTCTGACATTCTAGAAACAAGTTTTTTCCCACTGTTCATTTAGGTTTTATTTTCATTTTAAATTGTGCAGTCCTTTCAGTGTTTGGGATTTCTTATGTTACAGCCTTACATGTTTATTTTTGGCTCTGCCGGGCCTTCGTTCCTCTAGCTGCAGCGCGCGGACTTCTCTTGTGGAACGCGGGGTCTCAGGCAGTGGGCTTCAGAAGTCATGGTGCTTGGGCTTCGCTGCTCTGCAGCCTGTGGGATCTCCCCAGAGCTGGGACTGAATTGTGTCCCCTGCGTGGGCAGACGGACTTGCAACCACTGAACCGCCAGGCAAGCCCAGTATTTAGGATGTCTGAAGGTCTTAATCTTGTTTTAGTTGTGAGGGATGACAGACCCACGCTCCAGAGGTCTACCCCAACTATCTGTGTTCATATTGACTCTAAAGACTGAAAGCTATTGACCCACTCTTTCATAAAATAAGTAATTTTCAGTACCTGTTATGTCCTGAACACTGCGCTAGATCTTGGAATTCGCGGAAACGAGTGATCCTGCAAAGCACAGGCCAGTCGTTCATCCATTTATTTGACATCTATGGAGGCCCACTCTGTGTGCGTGCCAGTCAACTGAGAAGGTTCCTGCGTCCCTGGGGTTACAGCCTAGCGTGAGGACAGGCAGATGGGCACCCTGCCGTGAGAGGCCAGCATCAGAGCAGGGGCTGACACTGCCCAGTGAGCGGAGGAGCTTTCTGGAGGCGGCGGCACTGATTTCTGGAAAATATAAACTATGTCACGATCATGGATTTCCCACTTTTTCATCAGCTTTAATCCTTTTGGTGAATATTCATGGAGCATCTGCTATGTCACAGGCATTATGAGAAGTTTCAGGAATTCAGAGAATAGGTGAATATAATCCCTAATTTCCCACAACTTAACGTCTGCAAGGCCTAAGGTTCTCATTTAGTCTGTGAAAGTCTGGTGTGTAAATTCCACATAGTCTTTTAGGTAGCTATTATGAGCATGGGAATAAGTCCTCTGGTTTACCACTGAGCATTTTTTTTACTCCGTCTACAGTCCATGGGGTCGCAAAGAGTCAGATAAGACTGAGCAACTAAGCGCGGCACAGTACAGGTGAATTTCAGAGTGGCCTGGAGCTTTCGAGAGAGCTCTGCCTTGGGAACACCGGCTGTTCTCAGAGGATGCCATGTCCATCTTTAGGGTCTTCGATCTGGGTGCCTCTTATGTGACCGTAAACTCCTTCTTTTGCGTTACACAGGGCGTATTCTGTGGGTTGCTCTTATAACACAGTGCTTTGCAGCTACTGAGGGAACTGGTCAGCTTGCAGGGTTCTAGTAAATTTTGACCTTTAGTCTTCTCTAATTTTTGGATGGTCAACTATTCACCCCAGGAGTCATGCTCAGTGTCTTTTTTCCCTTGGTAACGTCCTCCTTCAGTTTCAAATCGCTGATTTTTTTCATCTGGGCTCTTCCGCTCGCCTTTGCTGAGGCCGTATCCTCAGTGAGTGTGTGCTAAATCGCTTCAGTTGTACTGGCCTCTTTGTGGCCCTGTGGACTATAGCCCCCAGCTCCTCTGTCCATGGGAGTCTGCAGCAGAATACTGCAGTGGGTTGCTGTGGCCTCCTCCAGGGGATCTCCCTGACCCAGGTGGCACAGTGGAAAAAATCTGCCTGCAATGCAGGAGACGTGGGTTCGATCCCTGGGTCAGCAAGATCCCCTAGAGAAGGAAATGGCAACCCGATCCAGTTTTCTTGCCTGGTAAATCCCATGGACAGAGGAGACTGGTGGGCTACAGTCCACGGGGTCACAAAGTGTCAGACATGATTGAGCAACTGAACACACACACACACACACACACACACACATTAGATCACAGTAGAGGCTTTTTTTCTTTTTCAGTTTTTCAGGCTAGACAATCATTAAAATTTTTTTTCCAAATGACCTAGTTTCTATCCCTTTAACCATTTTGATTTTCCTTTTCCCCTTGTCATCATTTGCAGGACGAAATAGAAGATCCAAACTTATAAAGCCTGACAATTGTAAAATATACTGAAAGGCTATTTCTAGCCCTTACCCATCAGAATTTTATTAAAATAGCCTGAAATTATTTTTTCTAGTTTTTTAGCTTTTTCCTAGTTTTATGAAGCTACCACTGACATAAAACACTGTGTAAGTTGAAACATGTATACTTATATTGTAAATTGTAATTTCAACCAGAAGTAAATTTTTTTTCTTTAAATAAATAAATAAATAAATAAAGTGTATAGCATCACATTTCAACTTGAATGTATTGTGACATGATTACCACAGTAATTTAGTTAACATTCATCATCTTCTCTGCGTACAAGAAAAAGAAAGAAAAGAGAAACTGTTTTTCCTTGTGGTGAGCGTCTTGGGATCAGCTCTTTCTCTAAATTAATGCATTTATTCTTGCATCTTCCTGCTGCACGTGGGCTTTCTCTAGTTGCAGCCGGCAGGGGCTCCCGTCTGCGTCTCGTGCGTGAGCTGCTTGTTGCAGCGGCTTCTCCTGTGTGCCCCAGGCTTAGGGTGCGTGGGCCTCAGTAGTCATGACGCACTCGCTTAGCTGCCCCAAGGCCTGTGGGATCTTCCCAGACCGTGTCTCCTGCATCGGCAGGAGGATTCTTTACTTCTGAGCCCCCAGGGAAGCCGGGACCAACGCCATAGCCATTATTGTATTGCACATTACAGCTCTAGCACTTATGTATCTTACAGCTAAGTTTTTACCTTCTGACTACCTTCATCCAGCGCCACCCTCTCTCCCCTGCCAATAACCACAAATCCAATCACTTTCCCTATAAGCTTGGTTTTTCTTTTTAGTCAGAGGAATGATGTGATCTGACGTTGATCTCTGTTTACTTTTCATGACTCTGTTGTGTGCTGAAGATACAGTGGACTGTCAGGAGGCAGGGCTGGAAACAGACAGGCCAGCAGTCCTGGCTGGGGACACTCAGGTTGTTCCAGCAAGGGAGGCAGCAATGGGGGCGGCGGAAACGCAGAGAAGTGGGTGGCTGCTCGCTCCCTTCAGGAGGGAGAGATGAGCGCACGACCGGTTTGGGCAGGAGGACAGGGCAACAGATTAGAATCAAGGATGGCCTCAAAATTTTTTCCTGGGTCAAGTCAGTATTAACTGAGAAGTAGGAATGAATACTAAAAGGAAAACAGGTTTGGTCCAATTTCGAACATGCTAAGCTTGAGAAAGATACCTGATAAGTGTCTTCGTGGATATACTTTAAATATGGTTGAAAATTTAAGTCTGAGACTCAGGAGAGAGCTCAGGATTTGAGATAGAACTCAGAGCTGTCAGAAAGTTAGGAAATTTTGGAGACCCAGAATAGAATTCCTAAAACAGGAAAGAAATTAGAAAGTGTATTTTAAACATTTAGACACACAAGACTTTACAACAGCAGCAACCACTAGGCAGTGGGGCTGTCTGTCATCAAAGAGGAGGAAAAAGCTCCTTATTTCATCTTAAGTCTGTTCCCTTCAGCAGGGACAGAAACAGGAGCCTGTTCTGTGCAGGGAGATTCTGACAGAACGGAATCCCAACAGTGCCCGCGCTTCCAGCAAGACTTCCTGTGTTCGATATTGGCTGGGAATGGCGCCCTAAACTGTTACCGCCTTCCATAAACATTTATTGTTTTTCTGGGTTTCTGACTCCAAGCAGAAAGCGCTCCTGCTCTATCACGCATTCCGTGAAGTGTGTCAATGTCAAAGGCACAGAAAGTATGAAGCATGAGAGCCCAAGAGAGGGGAGGCTTAGAGAGAGACCCGAGGCTGGATTCCTGCAACCATTTTCACCGCGGCTGGTGGACTTCACCATCCGTATTGCAGTTTTCTATTCAGCTTCCACAAGCTTTGCAGAACACGAAGTTCATACAAATTCTACCATACATATTTCACACCTCTCTTATCATTCAGCTCAAACCTTATTACCAGCTCACTGTGTTGCACTAAGGATTTAGATTTTTTTATAACCATTTTCTAAAATTCTGGGCACTTTATAAATGTATGACTTTTATGGCAAATCAATAAATTTATCCACCTATTATTCAGCAGGGAACATTCCTTACTGAATAAACTATGTGGTTACCATTAACTTTTCAATCCAGTTGAAATTTTAAATTAGAAAATTTTTAAATTAAATTTTTAATGAAATTTTACATTAAAAAAGATTCCTAGTATAAGGCAGGAATGAGGAGATACAGAACAGGGAGCTGGGATTCAGGAATAAAGTAGAGAAGTCATGAATGCAGCAAGATTTTGCTTTTCTCACATAATGCAATAACTCACATGAACCAGAAAGGACTTTGATACCTTTCAAAAATTATTGGAATGATTGGTTTAGGACAGGGTTTTTCAACAGAGGATGATTTTCCCCTCCCTTCCAGGAGACACTCAGCAAAGTCTGGAGACACTGAAGAGTGGAGGTTTTATTGGCTTCTAGTGGTTAGAGCCCAGAGATGCTGCTAAACGCCTGACCATACACAGGACACCGCACCTCCTGGCAGAGAATGGCCCAGGCCCCCTGTCAGTGGTGCCGAGGCAGAGAGGCCAAGCTCGTGATGTGCGGCTTAATAATCTTGCCCCTATTCAAGCTAAGCCAGACCCTCAAATGGAGCTTAAAACATTTTTGTGTGTTTATATTGTTTTCAAATAAACCACTAAAGATGACATTTAATATAGTTGCAATAAATGACTAATAATATTACCTAACTCTTTGAAGAATATGAACAATCTGGTAATGCTTTCAAAATGCCAGTGACTGGTTAAACCTGAGTTGCTTAGACATAGGGCTTCCCAGGTGGAAGAGAACATGCCTGCCTATGCAGAAGGCAGGAGGTGCAGGCTGGATCTCTGGGTCCGGAAGATTCCTGGAGGGCACGGCAACCCACTCCAGGATTCTTGCCTGGGGAATCCCATCGACAGAGGAGCCTGGCAGGCTACAGTCCGTGGGGTCACAAAGAGTCCAACACGATTGAAGTGAATGACCATGTACACAGCTTATAAACTGATTAGGGAATCAACTTTAACCATTGAAAACAGTCTCTGAAGTCACACACTGGAGTTAAATTGTTGATGACAATGTATCTAACCTTGATTTCTCCACAAACAAACGACTGGCTAATTGACCAGCAAAGAAACTTGTTAGATTAACAAATGGAATTGAAATCATTGTTTTATTTATGGTTTTAAAGTTGCAAATCTTCCAGCTTTAATTCAGCCAAACACCTATATATCATTTTGGGAAAAATACCCACTATTTAAACTTTAAATGTATGTATTTTGTGTTTTATTTGTTTTATTAGGGCCTAACTCCTGTGCTAATTTTAGAAAGTGAGTAGTTTGCCTAGAACAGATATTAGAAGAATAAACTTGTCAAACTTTTTAAGATAATAGGGTGAATTTAAGTGACTGGAGGCATAGATGTACAAATCAGTGTTGCCCAAAATACTGACTGAGAAACCCTGAAGTCTGTAGACTGTTTGAAAGGAGTCTTCTGTCTGCACATCACAGACGCTGTTTAAAAGTCACGACAGAGAGATTATCGGCAGCCCTTATTGGCCAACAGCTGTTTCCTAAGAACTTTAAATGCATCAGATTATTTCATAAAATGTCCAGTAGGCTGACACTATACTCTCTCCATCTTGAAGGCAAGAAATACAGAGTTTGTTAGGAGAGGTTATAAATTCCTCCAGGTCACATAGTTGCTAAGAGTTAGAACTGCATTTGTCTCAGTCCTGAGTTCTTCACCAACCTGCTGTACATAAATGTACCTGCAGTGATTAAACACACAAACCTGAAAAGCATTACTGAGCACAGAGTGGTCTTTCTGTCACTCTGACCTTTCTCAAGGTTTTGGGGAAAAAAGATCATACAAAGCTTTAACTTTTAAAGACTGAGAGCCATGCTAATACATTTCTCCCCTCATTTATTTTTGCTTATCAATTATTCATGCAGCATGCAGCGTTAGAGATGGTTGATGAGATCCTCAGTACACACAAGCACATTCAGAAACTTAATCATGGATCATGAAACAACACACGATCCTTCCACCTTTGTCTCTAGCTTTAACTTTCTACTTCAATTAATACGGCTTCCAGACACATTACTGTACCTATTAAAAAATAAGTAATTGTTTTCTGCAGGGCTGTGTAATTTAATCGAATCAGGATATGCGTCTCCCTCGCAGACTAATTAGGTCCTCAACAAGTCTTCTGTGTGATGAGAATGTTAGGAGTCCAAATAGAAAAGTATTCATCAGTATAGTCAGCTGTGAGGTCTGGGGAAGCTGTGGAATACATCTGCAGTTCTCAGAGCCAGCGTGCTGTGTTCTGAGTCGCTTCAATACTGTCTCTTTGCAACCCTATGGATGGTAAGCCACCAGCCTCCTCTGTCCATGGGATTCTCCAGGCAGGAAACTGGAGAGGGTTTCTACGCCTTCCTCCAGGGGATCTTCTGGAACCAGGGGTCAAATCCTCATCTCTGACGTCTCCTGCACTGGGAGGTGGGGCTTCACCTAGCGCCACCCGCACAGCCCCTCCTGGGGGCCAGAGACCTTGGCGATAGAAGGAAGCAAACGGACCTATTTCCTGGGCTGGAATCCCCCATGATGTTTGTGTTCTTGGGTCACTCAGCGTATATTTATCTATGTGAAGGAAGCTGTTTATTTTTGGAAAGGAAACAATATCAAAAAAGTAACTGCTTTTGTATATATTTAAGGTACAAAATTTTTAATCAATATAAAATCTGATTTTTTTAATTGGCGTGTAGTTGCTTTACAATGCTGTGTTAGTTTCTGCTGTTCAACAGTGTGATCAGCTCTGTGCGTGTGTGTGTGCACCCCCTCCCTCCCGGGCCTCCTTCCCACACCCCCTGCCGCAGCCCCCAGGTCATCACAGAGCGCTGAGCTGCACGCCCTGGGCTGCGCAGAAGCTTCCCAGCAGCTCGTGGTCACGGATCTCGGTCAGTGCTGTCCTCTCAGTTCATCCCGCCTTCCCGCGCGTGACCCCACGTCCATTCTCTGTGTCAGCAGCTCCGTTCCTGCCCTGCAAACAGGCGCATCAGTACCGTTATTCAAGATTCCATATATGTGCACTCATATACAATATGGCTTTTCTATTTCTGACTTCACTCTGTATGACAAACTCTAGGTTCATCCACATCAATACAGATAACTAATTTCACCCCTTTTTATGGCTGAGTAATATGGAACAACAGAGTGGTTCCAAATAGGAAAAGGAGTTACGTCAAGGCTGTATATTGTCACTCTGCTTATTTAACTTATATGCAGAGTACATCATGAGAAATGCTGGGCTGGAAGAAACACAAGCTGGAATCAAGATTGCCGGAAGAAATATCAATAACCTCAGATATGCAGATGACACCACCCTTATGGCAGAAAGTGAAGAGGAACTAAAAAGCCTCTTGATGAAAGTGAAAGAGGAGAGTGAAAAAGTTGGCTTAAAGCTCAACATTCAGAAAATGAAGATCATGGCATCCGGTCCCATCACTTCATGGGAAATAGATGGGCAAACAGTGGAAACAGTGTCAGACTTTATTTGGGGCTCCAAAATCACTGCAGATGGTGACTGCAGCTATGAAATTAAAAGATGCACTGCTTAGAAGGAAAGTTATGACCAACCTAGATAGCATATTCAAAAGCAGAGACATTACCTTGCTGACTAAGGTCTGTCTAGTCAAGGCTATGGTTTTTCCAGTGGTCACGTATGGATGTGAGTTGGACTGTGAAGAAAGCTGAGCACCGAAGATTTAATGCTTTTGAACTGTGGTGTTGGAGAAGACTCTTGAGAGCCCCTTGGACTGCAAGGAGATCCAGCCAGTCCATCCTAAAGGAGATCAGTCCTGGGTGTTCATTGGAAGGACTGATGCTGAAGCTGAAACTCCAGTACTTTGGCCACCTCATGTGAAGAGCTGACTCATTGGCAAAGACCCTGATACTGGGAGGGGGTGGGGGCAGGAGGAGAAGGGGACGACAGAGGATGAGATGGCTGGATGGCATCACTGACTCGATGGACGTGAGTCTGAGTGAACTCTGGAAGTTGGTGATGGCCAGGGAGGCCTGGCGTGCTGCAATTCACGGGGTCGCAAAGAGTCGGACACGACTGAGCGACTAAACGGAACTGAACTGGACCGAATGTTCCGTGACACGTGTGCCACGTATTCTTTATCCGTTCATCTGTTGGGGACATTTCGGTTGCTTTCATGTCCTGCTCCTGTAAATAGTGCTGCACTGAACACTGCGGGTGAGTGTCTTTTTTAATTACTGCAGTTTTATCATAGTCTTCTCAGGGTGTAGGCCCAGCGGTGGGATTGCTGGGTCACGTGGTAGTTTTATTTTTTGCTTTTTAAGGAACCTCCACACTGTCGTCCGTAGTGGCTGCGTCCGTTTATGGTGCCACCGGCAGTGCAAGAGGGCTCCCTTCTCCCCACGTCCTTTTCAGCGTGTATTGTCTGTCGATGTTTTGATGATGACCATCCCGAGCAGTCAGCAATAAATTTACAAAGAATCAGTGACACTCCGTTTCCTGCCTCAGCATCTAGCTCATCTTCACACTGCTTTAACTTCCTATTATTTTCACACTGAACTCAGCTCTTGGAACTGTCTGCTCTTTTAAAAGTCCAGTGGAATCTTCCTGATTAGACTAGGACTAAGTCATGTATTAACTTCTGCCCCAGCCTTTGAGCTGACCCACCGGGCAAGTGACACAGAGACAAGTGTTCCCTTCCAAGTCCTGCTCTATTGCTGAGGTCTGAGTGAAGAAAGTTGTCTTTTATTTAAGCCACTTAGTGTAGGGATGTTTTGCTATACTGCAGTAGCTAACTAAAACAAACTTAACGCAAATCTTTGTCACTCATTTATACATCCATTCAGCAATTACTTATTGAGCGCCTCCTAAGTGTCAGGGCTGGTTGCTGTTCGGGTCTCACTCTTTGGGACCCCATGGGCTGCAGCACACCAGACTTCCCTGTCCCTCAGCATCTCCCAGAGTTTGCTCAGACTCATCCAGCGATCTCGTCCTCTGCCGTCCCCTTCTCCTTTTGCCTTCAATCTTTCCCAGCATCAGGGTCTTTTCCAATGAGTCAGCTCTTCACATGAGGTGGCCAGAGTATTGGGGTTTCAGCTTCAGCATCAGTCCTTCCAGTGAATATTCAGGCCTGATTTCCTTCAGAATGGACTGGTTGGATCTCCTTGCAGTCCAAGGGGCTCTCGAGAGTCTTCTCCACCATGGTTCTAAAGCATCAGTTATTTGGCTCTCAGCCTTCTTTATGATCCAACTCTCACATCCATACGTGACCACTGGAAAAACCATAGCTTTGACTACACAGACCTTTGCCGGAAAGGTCTCTGCTTTTTAATATGCTGTCTAGGTTTGTCATAGCTTTTCTTCCAGTGAGGAAGGGTGTTTTAATTTCATGGCTGCAGTCACCATCTTCAGTGATTTTGGAGCCCAAGAAAATAAAGTCTGTTCTAGTTGCTGGGTATTTACGTTTAAGGAAGGTAATCTTTCTCATGGAGGTTATTTTGTAGTGGAAAGAAAAAAATTAATGTACAGAGAGTGAAAGATTATTAAAGATAGGTGTGAGCTGGAAAGGAAAGTAAACGGTGGATAGAGATTAAAAGAGGTGAGGTCTCTGGAACAGAGGCTTCAAAGAAGTCAAAGAGCAAGTCAAGTTTCTGGAGCCAGAATGTTCCAGGCAGAAGGGGAGCAAGTGCAAATGTCCTGAGGCAGGCACGTCTCTGGTTTATCCCAGGGAAAGCAAGGAGGCAGTGGACAGGAGGAAAATTGTTAAGAGCCTGGGTCAGAATGGATGCTGGAGGCCAAGTTACAGAGTCTTGAGGAATCTGCGTCCTCTTGTGTGTGAGAAGGGAAACCATGAGGGGTTTGACGAAGTAGGGGCTTGGTACAACTTACGTTCAGAAGGACTGCTGAAGATGTTTGTTTATTTGTGGCCATGCTGGCCGTCACTGATGCAGGCAGGCTTTCCCTAGTTGCCGGGCGGGGCTGCTCTCTGTCGCTGCGCCCGGCTCCTCACTGCCGCGGCTTCTCTTGTTGTGGAGCCAGGCACGCAGGTTTCAGTAGTCGGGTGCACGGCCTGCAGTTTGAGGGATCTTCTCAGACCAGGGGTCGAGCCCACGTCCCCTGCCCTGGCAGGGGATTCTCAACCACTGCTGCTGCTGCTGCCGAGTCGCTTCAGTCACGTCCGACTGTGCAGCCCCATAGACGGCAGCCCCCCAGGCTCCCCCGTCCCTGGGATTCTCCAGGCAAGAACACTGGAGCGGGTTGCCATTTCCTTCTCCAATGCATGAAAGTGAAAAGAGAAAGTGAAGTCGCTCAGTCGTGTCCGACCCTCTGCGACCCCATGGACTGCAGCCCACCAGGCTCTCCCAGTGAAGCCCCAAGGCCTTTATTTATTATATGACAGGCATTGTCCCCGTTGTTTTACACTCATCAACACAGTTAGTCTTCACCACTGTGTCAAATAACCTGTAGAAATGTAATAGCATTGTTTTATTTCATTGTTTTTGTTTACATTATCACCTAGTACATCTAACAAATAATACTTCCATTTAACTTTCAATAATGTATTTACATTTAAAAAGATCAGTTAAGAGAGAGTTAAATAACGGCACATGATTGTATAAGAGGTCATGAAAGTGACTGGTAAAGATTGAAGTTAGAGGAACATTGGTCTAGAGTAGCACTGCCCAAAAGTTAACGCACATTTAGTTCATCTTAAGAGCTTCTTGGGCTCCAAAATCACTACAGATGGTGAGTACAGCCATAAAATTAAAAAACGCTTGCTCCTTGGAAGAAAAGCTATGACCAACCTAGACAGCATATTAAAAAGCAGAGACATTACTTTGCCAACAAAGGTCCATCTAGTCAAGGCTCTGGTTTTTCATATGGTCATGTATGGATGTGAGAGTTGGACTATAAAGAAAGCTGAGCACCAAAGAATTGATGCTTTTGAACTGTGGTGCTGGAGAAGACTCTTGAGAGTCCCTTGGACTGCAAGGAGATCCAGCCAGTCCATCCTAAAGGAAATCAGTCCTGAGTGTTCATTGGAAGGACTGATGCTGAAGCTGAAACTCCAATACTTTGGCCGCCTGATGCGAAGAACTGACTCATTGGAAAAGACCCTGATGATGGGAAAGAATGAGGGCAGGAGGAGATGGGGATGACAGAGGATGAGATGGTTGATGGCATCACTGACTAGATGGACGCAAGTCTGAGTGAACTCCGGGAGTTGGCGATGGACAGGGAGGCCTGGCGTGCTGCAGTTCACGGGGTCACAAAGAGTCGGACACGACTGAGCGACTGAACTGAACTGAACTGAAAGGAAAGGGCTTGTTAAAATACAGATTCTGATCAAGCAGATCTGGGGTTGGCCAAGATGCTGCATTTTTAATTAAACCCACGTGATACTGCTGGTGTGTGGACTCAGCTATGGAGCTTAGACCCTGTGAACTCAGGATCTAGGGGCCTGTCACCTACTTACACAAATCCACTCAACAGGAGAAGGAAATTAGGAGAGAGTCAAGTTGAACCCTGTTCTCTTGGACTCTGGTCTAACAGTCATTGTATAGAATGTGAGCTCATTTGACAATGTCGATGCCAAATAGTCATCAATGGGACCTCTGAAGAAACTTCCAGTACTCCCGTATTTTCCCACAGGTACTGAACCGGGAGAAAGTTTACACTGCTTTTAAAAACACAGATCCTCCAAACAGTACGATTTACATCATGTCCTAACATCTGTTTCCCTTCCGTTGAATGAGATAGAGCCCTTCCCATCAGAACCTGCAATGTATAATCTGAGCTGATGCAACATATGGCTGGACCCCCTCTTGCGGATCCGCCAGGACAGCCGCTTCTGTTTTCCAGTCCTTTTGAACATTTGTTCATGACTTTGCGGGGTCTTTGTCGCTGCGGGCTTTTCTCCAGCTGCAGCGCACGGCTTCTCCTGCGCCGCCTTCTTTTGTTGCCAGGCACAGGCTCTGGGCGCGTGGGCTTCAGGAGCTGGGGCCCGGGCTCCAGGGCGCGGGCTCGGTAGCTGCAGTCCACGGGCTTAGCTGCTCCGCGGCGTGCGGGATCTTCCCAGATGAGGGGTCGCACCCGTGTCTCCTGCATCGGCAGGTGGACTCTTTACCTCCGAGCCACCAGTTCAGCCGTTTATTAACTACTCGTTCATCAGATCTTTTAGTTCCTAACTCACCTCATCGCATCAGGTGCCTTCAGATGGTCATGAAAGCTCCCGTCTCTGTTAGACAGCCAGACCCGCTCACGCCTGGACCCTGACGTCAGCTGAAGCAAGGGACAGAGTCCGGCGCCGCCCTGCTGGCCACAGCGGGAGGCAGGACCGCCTGTGCTCACAGCCGCCGCATCCTCTCCAAAACCTTCACTCGCCATGCCACTCCATCCAGCTGCCAGAGGATGCAACGGTCGGGGAACCTTCAAGTCATCGGGACGTAACTGTTGCCCAAACAGACGAGTCAACACGTCTGCAACTGACTGGAGAGTAGAGGGAACGGGGCCCTTGCGCGCCTGTCAATACTTTTAGAAACGACTGGGGAAAAGCTGTGTCAAGGCACCTTCAGACCACCTTGCCTTCTGCTAGCCCACCGTTGTGAGGATGAGATCAGAAATACTTGTTAAGTTGAAATTCCAGTTAAAAATCATGCTGGCTGTACAGTAGGCAAAGATCAGAGCTCCACCCTTGGACCATAATCCAATAGCAGGAATTTTACAGGCAAACCAGAGACTGAGGCTTTATCAGGCGGGAACCTTTGGTGAATCACAGCTACTCACTGAGTGTGATGTTAAGTCCCTTCCGTCATGCTCGACTGTTTGCAGCCCTGTGGACTGTAGCCTGTCAGGCTCCTTGTCCATGGGATTCTCCACGCAAGAACACTAGAGTGGGCTGCCATGCCCTCTTGGGGATCTTTCCCACCCAGGGATCGAACCTGCACCTCTTACATCTCCTGCCTAGCAGGAGGGTTCTTTACCACGAGTGCCCCCTGGGAAGCCCTTACTCGAGGCCCGACTTCAGCTCCTGGATAGTCAGCTGTTCCCAGAGAAGGATTTGGGACTTATTCCAACCCGGCAAAGACTCGTGACCAACTCAGACACCAGACGTGATCTCTGAGGGAAGAGAGCCGCCCTGTCGTTGTCACTGCCTTCCCGTGTTTCATAGGTTAGTTTGTAGCCTCGACGAAAGAACATTCTCCCTGATTCCTCCTTTAAGGCTCATGGCGTGTGAATATAGTTCTCCCTTTCCCCCAAGTGGAAACACGAAGGGGATTATGAACGGAAACTGCGGGTTCGCTCTTGCTAGACTGATGCTATGGGTGCGTGCAGGTGCTCAGCCTGTCCGACTCGTTTCGACCCTATGGACTTAGCCCCCCAGGCTCCTCTGTCCAGGGAAATTTCCAGGCGAGAATACTGCAGCGGGTTGCCATTTCCTGTTCCATACACACACACACACACACACACACACACACAACCAAACTAGCTGGCTTAGAACAAGCACAACTTGCCCTCATGGACTTCAGTCCACTGGGACACAGTCACTGTAGGCGGGGCTTGGCGGGGCAGCAAGGGGCCCAGGGCGTCCTCAGCTCGGGGGTCTGATGACTCCGCGTGTCTCCCATCCTTGGACCAGTGGTCTCACCACACATGGGCCTTTAGTGACAGTCGCAGAGGCCCAGGAGGAAAGGCAGAAGCGTGCGAAGCGCAGAACTTCCAGGCTGACACTTCCCCAGAGCTCCTGGACAAAGCAAGCTGGGCTCAGCGCCCAAGCAGAGGGACGGGGCCTCGGCCGGGCACAGGCGCGCAGGCGAGAGGAGCAGAGCCTTGCCTCCAGTCCTCCGCCTTCCGGCAGCGCCCCGCCGTCACACGCCGGCCTCGGAATCTGACTGCGGGCGGACGCCACGTTCCATGGACTCCAGGCCCGGGAGAGCTAGGTTGCTCCATCCGCTCCCCCTCTACAGGCAGCTCCCCTCTGTGGTTTAGGTCGCCCCTTTTCTGGTCTGTCATCTTGAAAATGAAGTTGCTCTCAGGTGAAAATAATGATTGACTCCCAACAGAATATAGAAAATGTCAACCAATGTGAAGAGCAGTAAATGCATTTCTTCTTGCCTAAGAACTTTTCCTGGGAAGCAGATGCTACGTGTTCACTGGGGTCCAAACTTGTCTCTCAGAACCTCTGAGCCACACAGGTAGCCGCTAGTCATCGGCCCTGTGGAGGAACATTCTACGTGGTGAGCTAATCAGCGGAGATGCACGGAAGAGTCCGTGTGCAACTCATTTTCCAACAGAGTGTGTGCATCCTTAGAACGGCGCACATCAAGCCTCCCAATTGCCCCCAGTCTTGGGGCGTGTGCAGAGAATGTGTTGGCTGACCTTCCAGTGACTTGTCCCACATTCTCATAAATTTCTTATGTTTGCTAATGATGCTCCAGTGAGCAATACTCTGGAAGCTTCTGACATGAAAACCCACAATTTTGGCATGAATTTATATTTCTAGGAATCTGTTTAAAATAAAATAGAGACTGTATCTTACCAAGGTGGCTTTTTTCTTCTTGGTGGTGTTTGGAAATTATTCCTAAAATTTATTTTGGACTCAAATCCCTCTCTTTCTTCCAAAAGTAAATTATTTGGTGGTGTTATTAAACATCAAATGAGACCCTGACAAATTGTTGATGACTGCTTCCTGCAGACCCAGCTGTGTGAACAGCATTGCTGGTGGGGAAACGAGAATGTTTTCTGATGCCTTATGGAGCCAAAGCTGCAAAACTGATATTTCTGCGTTCACTTCTTTCTGTTTTGTTCTTCTGCGCATATCAGGGGAGGGGCAACAGCAGGGATTTGACAGGAAGGGAATATTTTAAACACACACGAAATGGCTCTCTCCTCCTCCCGTGTCGGTTCACTTGTGCAAACCTGTCAGGCTCTGGTCTCCACCAGCCTCTCTGGCTCTCGGCTTTGTTCACACTTCCCAAAATAAAGCCAATGTACTCATTACACAGCATATTAAATTCTGCAAATTACACCCTGCTGAACTCTAATGTCTAGGGATGCATCCATTCCTGGAACACACGCCGACTGCCCTCAGGGACCCTATCTGTGTTCTTTCTTCCTGGAGCCAATGTTTTGCACGTTTTAGGTGCTCAAAAACATATCTGTTGACTAAATAAATGACTGGTGGCTACAGGCCACCGTTTCTGAGCTGAAGCGATGTCAGCCTGTCAAGAAAGCTTCGCAGCCTTGTGAAGACCCACTGACTCTGGAGAAAATGTTTCCAGTCTTTAGTTGGATTCAAGGCTTCCCATGCTCCCGATGGACCAAACCTGTAGCCACCATGTGCTGGGTGCTGCTCCATGGATGGTAACAATTGAGGGTCAGTGCTGACGTCCCGTTAAGTCCTGGCTCAAATCGCAGCTCTACTTCCGTTGGCTGTGGTGTTTGAGAAGGGCAGTCAGCCCCTCCCATTTTCATTTCTTCATCTGCTAGAGAAATGATAACAAAAGCTCTGTCTGGCCCTTGTGAAGATTAAAGGTATTAGTACATGTGCAACCAGTATGTTGAATAGATTATAAATGTGGTTATAATCAAAATTCAATTTTATTTTCTCCTGTTGTCCTTTCCAATTGTTTTATTTTTCATTTATTTATTTATAATACAGCTTTACACCATTCCTGGCAAAAATTCAGGGGCCAAAGTGGAATGCTGAACAAACTAGACCAGGCCAGGTTCAGGTTTGGGAAATAATTATCACTGGAACTTTTGTTTTGGAAGCTATTGGAAATTAGTCATTAAAAATGTAGGTTCCAGGGACTTCCCTAGGGGCAGTGGTTTAGAATCTACCTTCCATTGCAGGGGACTGGGTGTGACCTCTGACGGGGGATCTGAGGTCCCCTGGGCCATGTGGTGTGCCCCAATGCAAGAATAGAGAACACAGGCTCCCAAGACAGATCAAACAGGTGTGAATCGTGACTCCGCCATGGGCCAGGTAGGACAGGTTACTGAGGATCACCATGCTTCAGTGTTCTCATCTGTAACATGAAATTAATAATAATGTGCTTTTTAAGAAAATAGAATGAATATACGTTCCGAGAACTTAGAACCGTATGGTCGACAGAGTAGACACTTTATCATGTTAGCCACGAATTTCCCCCAAAGGAGAAGCATTTATTTCCCGTATGTGTTGTGTTCTTTTATTCTATCTTATACCCCCACATTCTAAACCAGAAATAATAATAATGATAATAACAATAAACGAGTGATAACAGCAAGGTAAATTGCATTTAAACACATTATCCACTGAGCTAAGTGCTTTTCATACAGTTTCTCTTTTAATTTTCAGAACAAGTCTGTGAGGTAGAAATAGTTATCTCAGAGTCCAGTATTTTTCAAGCAGAGGAAACTATGACTGGTTCCCAGCAGAGGTAGGAATCTGTACGTGGCACCAAAATACAAGTGATGGATCTGAGATGTGAAGACTGGATTCTCTGATTCCTAAGCCTCTGCTTTCAGTCACTATGCTCCATTGCCTAAATCTTCAATTACAGATAATTTTTTAGGGTAAATTATAGTATATCCACACAAGGGAACATTGTACAATTATAAAAAGTAATGTTATAGAAGTATTATTATTTAGATGAAAAGAGGGACAAAGTATAATCTTTGAAAAAGACTGCAAAATAGAATGTGTATTCTGATACTGTTTTTTCTTAAAAAATGCAAATATGTGTGTACTCAGAAAAAAATGGAAGCTGTTTATAAAAATGTGAATAATGATTTTTTCTCATGAGGGATTATTATTCTCATGAGAGATTAGGTATTATCTTTTAAACAGTTATTTTTAAAGATAAATACGTATTTCATAGGAGACCCATTTTTCTTTAAATCACTTATTTTTTTTATATAGCTATGATGAAAATTTTAGACACAGAACCGGACATGGAACAATTACTGGTTCCAAATGGGAAAAGGAGTCCGTCAAGGTTGTATATTGTTAGCCTGCTTATTTAGCTTCTATGCAGAGTCCATCATGCAGCATGCCAGGCTGGATGAAGCACCAGCTGGACTTAAGATTGCCAGGAGAAATACTGATAACCTCAGATATGCAGATGACACCATCCTCATGGCAGAAAGTGAAGAGGAACTAAAGAGCCCCTTGATGAAGGTGAAAAGGGAGAGAGTGAAAAAGCTGGCTTAAAACTCAACATTCAGAAAACGAACATCCTGGCAGCCAGTCCCATCACTTCATGGCAAATAGATGGGGGAAAACAGGAAATAGTGACAGACTTTATTTTCTTGGGCTCCCAAATCACTGCAGATGGTGACTACAGTCACGAAAAGACACTGGCTCCTTAGAAGAAAAGCTGTGACAAACTTAGATAGCATACTAAAAACCAGAGACATCACTTTGTTGACAAAGGTTCATATAGTCAAAGCTATGATTTTTCCAGTTGTCATGTATGGATGTGAGAGTTGGGCCATAAAGAAGGCTGAGTGCCGAAGAATTGATGCTTTCAAACTGGGGTGCTGGAGAAGACTCTTGAGAGTCCCTTGGACTGCAAGTATATCAAGCCAGTCAATCCTAAAGGAAATCAACCCTGAATGTTCACTGGAAGCACGGATGCCGAAGCTCCAGTACTTTTAGCCACTTGATGCAAAGAGCGGACTCACTGTTTCTAAAAGACCCTGTTGCTAGGAAAGATTGAAGGCAGGAGAAGAAGGGACGACCGAGGGTGAGATGGCTAGATGGCATCACCAACTCAACGGACATGAGTTTAAGCCAGCCCTGGGAGATAGTGAAGGGCAGGGAGGCTGGGCACGCTGTAGTTCATGGGGTTGCAAAGAGTGGGACATGACTGAGTGACTGGACAACAGATGCTGAGCACGCGTGCAGCCGTATCTTAGCATGTGTCAAAGAGATAGGTCGTGATACGGTAGAGGTGCTATGGACTTGCTCTTCACTACGATCCCAGTTTGGCTAATTTAAATATTACTAAGAGGAAAATATCGTATGTTGGAATCTCTGGATATAGAATTCTGCGTGATTTTTTTCTTACATTTTTATAACTTTCTAATTTTCTAGAATTAATCATAGAACAAAAATACGAGCTCATATCGTGTGTGCCTGTGCCCGTGTGTATGCTTATGCTTACTTTGTGCTGGACAACGTCCTAAATGCTTCCCATGCTTATGTCATTGTTGCCTACCATGCGATAGACACTAGAGAGACATTGTGTACTTGTGATAATTAAGGCTGAGACTAAGTGTCTTGATCAAGATCACGTAACTAATCCATGACAGAGTCAGAATTTTAACTCTATACAAAAAAACACAAGCAAGTTCTTGATGAATTGTATAAATCTGCATTCTCCCAGGGAGAGAGAGAGAAAAATTTATTACAGAAATTGGCTCACATGATTGTGAAGGCTGAGAAGTCGTGTGATCTGCTGTAGAAAACAAGGAAAGCTTGTTAAACAAGGGTATGGTGGGGGTCACCAGTCCTGTGTCTTCGAGCGCTGACCGTGACACTGACCTCTCCATCCTCCAGCACTACAGTATTGCTTTGGATTTACCGTTTTCCTGGGGTTGAGGCAGTTCTCATGGCTTCCATGTGGCCTCTTCCACCATAAGAACCCCTACTTCCTATGCGGGGAAGCAGTGTGAGAATTCACCAGCTGCTAAGTTTGTCTATTCTGATTATGTTTCTGGGCCTGGGGAGACAAGCACAGAGTAGGTCAGGGGAATCTCTGGACCTTCTGTGAGATGAACCAGAGCTAAAATTCCATCGATCCGACCAGAGGTCCGCAGTGATGTTTGGGGTCTTCTGAAATCAGTATCAGTTCAGAGTCAGTGCCAATAATCCACAAAATGTTTGATTATTTCCTTCCCCTGATGAACTGCTATCCTGTTAAAAACAAACAAATGAACAAAAAGCTGGGTGTCTTTGAGGAAGACTGGGGAAAAGATAACAGTTTACAAAACTTGACTGAGATAAGGGCTTCCCTGATGGAGAGTGAGCGTTGTTCTGGGTGTGTCTACTGGGGTGATTCTGGAAGAGATCATCAGCATGTGACCGATAGACTGAATAAGGAGCGTCGCCCACCGCGTGCGGCTTTATAAGGAGCGTCGCCCACCGCGTGCGGCTTTCCCGGTGGTGGAGTGGCAGAGAACCTGCTTGCCAGCGCTGGAGGCTCACGTTCAGTCCCTGGGCTGGGAAGACCCCTGGGAGAAGGACATGGCAGCCCTCTCCCGGGTTCCTGCTGGAAATCTCATGGACAGAGGGTCCTGGAGGAACACCAGAGCAGCGGACATGACTTAGAGACTAAACGACAAGAAACGCACTCCAGACGGCAAATCTGCTTCGGGAATGAGCGCATGGGGCTGAAACGCGTGATATATGCCAGTTGACAGCTACACGCACACATCTACTAGGGTAGCCACTTCATGGGGCTCGAAGCCCTTCATCTGCACACACTCTTGAGTGGGTGCCAAAATTTCAGACAAACTCTTGACAAGTGTCACCTACAGTGTTTCCCTAGTTAGCAAGCTGAATAGTTGTCTATCAAAGAAAGGCACGCTATGCTCCTTTCAGAAGAGAACAGTTTAATGAGTGGCAGTAGTTTTTTTTTTTTTGTATGTGAGAAATATTTAAGCTGATTTGCCACACCTTAATTTCGATCCAGATTGTGTGTTATTTTTATATTGTTTCAAAACCTCACAGGTGCCATTTCTCAAAATGAGTTGCAACATAATTACTTATTCACCTGTGACTCAGAAAACTTGTCTTAGTCTTCCTTTCTCTACGTAAAGCCTGACATTCATTTCAATAGAGCATAATTTTGAGGCTTAGATTTTTAAGCTTCCTAATTGCAGGTGCAAATAAATGCTGCACTTCCGATAAAGTGAATAATGGAAACAGGAAATGTTGGTTTATTTCAGAATAAGATAAACATCATCATGGTTTTCCTATTTCCCTGGAAAGCATAGGGTCAAATTATAGCCTTTAAAGTGATCAGCAATACTTCAGCACCTTGATTAAAGAAAATGCTTGGATTGAGAGACACAATATCTTACTGTCCTAGTTGACGTAGATTGTAGATAAGGATCCTTCTATCCACGCAGTTCTTTGCTCCTCTCAAAATTCTTCCTCCCATTACCTTCAACATCAGAGAATTGGATTTTTAGGTCCATGTTTTATAGAAATCAAAAAAGACATTCTGAGTGATTAAGGGACTAGTTCAAGGTCACATGACTGTTGCTTTTCGGCTTCTAAGTTGTGTCTGACTCTTTGTGACCCCGTGGACTGCAGCACACCAGGCTTACCTGTCCTTCAGTATCCCCTGGAGTTTACTCAAACTCGTGTCCATTGGGTCAGTGATGCCATCCAGCCATCTCATCCTTTGTTATCCCCTTCTCCTCCTGCCCTCAATCTTTCCCAGAATCAGGGTCTTTTTCAGTGAGTCAGCTGTTTGCATCAGGTGGCTAAAAATATTGGAACTTCAGCATCAGTCCTTCCAGTGAATATTCGGGACTGATCTCCTTTAGTATTGACTGGTTTGATCTCCTTGCAGTCCAAGAGTCTTCTCTAACACCACAGTTCAAAAGCATCAATTCTTCAGCACTCAGCTTTCTTTATAGTCCAACTCACATCCATACATGACTACTGAAAAAACCATAGCTTTGACTAGATGGACCTTTGTTGGCAAAGTGATGTCTCTGCTTTCTAATATGCTGTGTAGGTTGGCCATAATTTTCCTTCTAAGGAGTAAGCATCTTTTAATTTCATGGTGGTCACTGTCTGCAGTGATTTTGGAGTCCCCCAAAATAAAGTCAGCCACTGTTTCCACTGTTTTCCCACCTATTTCTCATGAAGTGATGAGACCGGCTGCCATGATCTTCATTTTCTGAATGTTGAGCTTTAAGCCAGCTTTTTCACTCTCTCCTTTTTCACCTTCATCAAGGGGCTCTTAGTTCCTCTTTACTGTCTGCCACTAGAAATAGAAGAAGACAATCTGAGTGATGAAGGGACTAGTTCAAGGTTCCCTGACTCATAGATGATGAAGCAGAGAGTCCCAGGTAGGTGTGCAGATGGGAAGTTCACAGCTCATTTTGTACCCCAGCATCCTCCCTTGAGGCAGGGTGTCCCCTTCTTGCAGGCATGCTCAGTCACTCAGTGGTGTCTGACTCTTTTGCAACCCCATGGACTGTGGTCTTCCAGGCTCCCCTACCTATGGACTCTCCCAGGCAAGAGTACTGAAGTGGTTTCCATTTTCTTCTCCAGGGGATCTTCCCGACCCAGGAATCTAATTCATGTCTCCTGCGTCTCCTACACTGGCAGGTGGGTTCTTTACCACTGAGCACCTGGGAAGTCTTAGATGGGATATAAGCAGTCATAAATCAGACACATCCAATTACATGAGACAGAAAACTGAGCCCAGCCTGACTGAAGCCAAAATCACTACTGCGTAAGTAGCTTTAGAGGCCACAGGTGAGCCTGCTCTAAGACCGGGACCGGTCAGAGGCAGAAATGCTAGCATCACAAGCACACTCCTCTCCATCTCTCCTCTACCCTGTCGGCATTGGTTTCAGGTTCAAAGCGGAGGCATCTAGCCAGTCTGGGACGGAACAGAGCCCGGTTCCCCAGATGTTAGCACTCAGCCCACCTTTCTCTGAGACTGGGTGGCTCGGATCCTGTGTCCATCCATGGATCCTTCACACCAGTCAGGGACGTGACATCACACTGATGAGCAGACCTAGGGCTCCGTCTAAGCCGTAGGAACTGAAAATGGAGGGGTGGGTCCACAAATGTTTCAGAGATGGTGATGGATAGCAGCTCTTTGAATCAGCAGATATCCACCCATTGCAAAGTCATGAGAGACTGGCTCCTGCTGACTCCCCAGAAAGTGTGTGTTTTTTCTTTTTTTCAATTAAAGTATGTTAAGCAGTGATTACTTAAATTTGTATGAGAATTTGTAACTGATTCATCAATTAATAAACCTGTTGCTACTTCTGGTTAAATGCCTTTCAGCCATGCTGTTTCACTGTATCCTTCTCCTTAGTTGGCTTCTGGAGTAGGAAGCTGGCTGATTCGGGTTCAAATCAAAGCTGTCACTTTTCCAGACTTGGACAAGTTAACCAGCTTCTTTGGGCCACAGTCCCTTTTCTTGCCTTGTAAAGCAGAGATAAAAAGGAATATTCACCCTGTGGGGTTGCTGGGTGAGATAGAAATGATGCATAGAAAATTAGAGAGAACGCACAGAAACTGGCGTGTACTGGTGCTCAGCGACGTTGGAAGTGGTTGCTGCTGATTTTGTATCGTTATCTTTGTCTTCGATACCCATAGGTAATGGGCACAGTTTCTAACACTTAATTAGTGATCAGTGAAAGCTTTCTCTTTGCTTTCTGCCCTGCAAACAGGCATCTTCTCACCTGGTGTTTCCCCATGCGTGCATGCTACGGTGGGCTAGAGTCCATGCGGTCAGAGTCAAACAAAACTGGAGTTTTACACATGCATAGAGTTTATATTCCATATCCCAAGAAGAGCAGGTTCAAACATTCTCTTTTACACTGTATTCAGGTCAGCAATCACAAAAAGAAGCCTCCCCATTGCTGTGTGTGAGTCCACACTCACGGCTCTTTGACCACAGTTCTAATTGTTCACTAGAATCCTTTTAGAAAATAATTGCTCTCCTGCCAACAAACTTTGCACTTGGCAAAAAAAGAAACCAATCTTGTGTTCCGAATGCCTGAGCTCTCCCCAGTATACAGGACAACACTCAGAATGGAAGCAAACATATAAACCACAGCAACAGAAAATGCGGAAGCTAGATCTGGAGCATGCCGGTTCAGCACCCCTGGGAAATTAGAGACACGGCCTCCTAATTTAATCTCTCTTTGACTCTAAAGATCAGCTTCATCTACTTTGTTCCAAAGAAAGATTTAAGTTACAGTCAGAATTAAGTTTCCTGACACCCAAGTGAATATGACCCTTGTCCCTGCTCCTCCTTAAAACTATGAATTTGGCCAGAAACGCTTGCATACAAATGCTAAACAAACGCTCTGGGGCGGTGAGGAGAAGAGGCAAGAGAAGTCAGCTCCAGCTGTCTGAGTGAGTCACATGGACGGCCAGCTTGGGATCACGTCCTTGACCTTTGAAAGCCCCCATTGCTTGTCCTACCCGGCAGGCCTGTCCTCCAATTAAGCCAGGTTTTTGTGTAGCTCTGGTTGAAGGTCAAGTGCATAAACATACTCAAAGCAGGAATTGACACTTTTTTTAGAAAATAACTTTAGTGATTTATTTTTGGCTGTGTCGAGTCTTCGACGCTTCTTGGACTTTTCTCTAGTTTTGGCGAGCGGGGGCCGGTCTCTGGTTGTGGGTTGCAGGCTTCTCTGGATGTGGGTGTGGGCTTGCGGGTGGGCAGGCTCTATAGTTGGAGCAAGCGGCTTAGCAGCTCTGAGGCACGGGGGATCTCTCCAGATCAGGGATTGAACCCGGGTCTCCTGTGTTGGCAGGCGAATTCTTTACCACTGAGCCACCAGGGAAGTCCTGGATCCTCCATGTTCATGGGGCAATAGTGTGATTATTTTGGCACTGTTCTTAATACTCTATATGTACATAGAACTTCAAGAGATGTTTCAATTCTATCTTGTCATTGACTCTTAAAAAGAAAAAAACATTGAAGCTGTTTATCATCTCTCTTTTTTGGAAGTGGAAGTAGTAGTTTAATGAGGCTGCATTCAGTAGTTAAGGGAGGTTCAATGTGTTATGCCCAGAGTCCGAGTCCCCAAAACTGAGAGAATAAGACGTCCACAGCAATGCAAAAACATAAAGGGGTTTTATTACTAGCCTGAGCTAGGGCTCCCATCTCATCCAGCACAGTGGAGTCTTGAGGAGAGCCCCGAGCTCTGAATTACAGCTGCTCATATACAGGCGGTATTTTGTCTCAGTAATACTGTAGTTGGCGTGTGGTCATTGACTCAACCTTGGGTCATCATGGTGATTGACTTAACCTTGATTGACTGAACCTTGGGTCACTGGTGACCTTGGTGTCATCGGGGACCCTGGTGTCATCGGGGACCCTGGTGGGGCTTCCTAGAATTATGACTCATGTTTACAAGAACCTGAGGCTTAGGCCTAGTGTGGCCTGTTGAGCCTGTCATGGCTCAGGTCAGGTCCCAACAAATGTAAGTTTACCTGTAAGACATAAGGAAGCCAGGCAAAAGCAGATATGGAGTCAGTTTAGGATCCTGACTAACAGAGTGAGTCTGGGAGCTGGGCTCTACCTGGGTGGCCTGGAGACTGTTGCTTAACACTCTAAACCCCAGTTTCCACCTTCATAAATGATGACAGTGAGGCCAGTCGAGGGTTCAGTGAGCTAATAAGTGTAGAGCATCGATTAGTTCATGGGAATGACAGCTGTAAAATCACCGCAATTAATGAGGCTTTTTTTTGAAGATGTTTTTAATGTAGACCATTATTAAAGTCTTTATTGGATTTGTTACAGCATTGCTTCTGTTTTATGTTATTTGGATTTTGGGCCACGAGGCACGTGGGAGCTTGGTTCCCCGGGCAGGGTGAGCCCTGCGCTCCCTGCACGGGAAGGCGTCCCCCAGCCACTGGGCTGCCAGGGGAGCCCCAACAGCGCTTCAGCGTCGTCCTTCCATTCCCACTCCAGAGTTGCTTTATGAAACGTTTTCTGATTTCACTTTCACTTACTTAGGGCTGGGCTGGCTCTAGATTGCTGCGAGGGGCCTTTCTCAGCCATGGCGAGCAGGGCCTCCTCTCTGGTTGTGGTGTGCGCGCCTCTCACTGCCCCGTGTCCTGTCGCTGCAGAGCGCGGGCTCCGGGGCGTGGGGTGCGCAGGCTCAGTTGCCCTGCTGCATGAGGGAATTCCCTGGACCAGGAACTGAACTGGTGTCTCCCGCATTGCAAGGTGGATTCCTAACCACTTGACCACCAGGGAAATCCAAAGTGTATTTTCTTGTTCTGTAGTCAACAACATATCTTCAGAGTCCCTAGCATGAACATTTTCTATAGAGAAATGAAAATACTTCATTTTCTTTCTCCAGCAAAAATATAGTCTCTTCGTTATTAGTGATTAGTTCATGATGATAGAAAAAAGTCTACAGCACTCAGATAGCTTTTACCGTGAGGCCAGGGGTTCTGAGATTATACGTGTAGGCATTTTCTTAATCTCCACTGAAAATGGTTCCCTTTCACAACAAACATGTTTGAAATAGCCAAAGAAATACGTATAGGATCTCCTAGATTATTGACTTGAAAAATATTGAAATGTCAAGTAGCTTCCTGAAAGCTTTCTGACAGCATGACAAGTTAAATTTTTCACGAAACAGTTTGGCCTCTAAAACAATGAGTTGCAAAATGCCAAAAGAAATCAAGAGGGATGACTCATGACTTCCACACCTGTTCAGAGGTGGGAAGAACCAACTGTGGGTGGCAATTACATCCAAGCAGCCATTTGGACTCTCCTCCTTCCTGGCCAATTAAGTCTAAAAAAGATCCTTGGAGTTTGTGAGGAAAATGGCTTGGGCCTAATTCTTGAAAATGTGCAGGCTGCCATACATAGGTGCAGGCTGCCATGCTTTGATCATTGGGAAAGAGGGAGGGAGAGAGAGAGAAAGAGAAATATTGCAAATAGGTTGGCTTTCACAAAGCTGGCCATTTTTTTAAGAGCCAGCTTATTCCTTATAAGCGTCCTCAGAGCATGGCAGAGAGCTGACCATTTTTTTAAACTGGAAAAAAATTGCTTTACAATGTTGTACTGATTTCTGACATACAACATCACCAATCGGTCATATGTATACCCCCTCCCTCGTGAGGCTCCTCCCCCCGCCGCACCCCCTAGGTCACCCCAGAGCGCTGGCCTGAGCCCCCTGTGCCACCAGCTTCCCAGCCCGTGCCCGTGTGGCTCGTGAGAGTGTGCACGCCAGGGCCACTTTCTCAGTGTGGCCCCAGCCCGTGCCCATGTGGCTTGTGAGAGTGTGCACGCCAGGGCCGCTTTCTCAGTGTGGCTCGCCCTCCCTTCCCCGATGTGTCCACAAGTCCGTCTCTACATCTGCGTCTCCATCCCTTCCCTGCAAACAGGCTCATCAGTACCATTCTCTAGATTCCATACGTTTCCATTAATATATAACATTTATTTTCTTCTCTCTGACTTACTTCACTCTGTTTCACAGGTTCCGGGTTCATCCACTCACTGCAAGTGACTCAAATGCCTTCCTTTTTATGACTGAGAAATACTTCACTGTGTACACCTAGCACAGCTTCTTTATCCATTCATCTGTCAACGGACATCTAAGTTGCTTCCACGTCCTGGCTGTTGTAAACAGTGTACAATGAACACCTTTACAAAAATCACTCAAGATACTTAATAAAGATTCAGATTCCAGGGTTTTGCCTGTGATGTACCAAATTGGAATCTTGCAGGCTAGGGCCCGGGACTCTTCATTTCTAGAAAGAGCTCCAGGTGAGGCTGAGGCACGTTGAACGGCACGCGCTGACTGTGGAGCACAAAACCGGCAGCGTGGACAGCAGAACTCGTCGAATGGGCGCTCGTGCAGGTCTCTTCTGATTACTCGGTTTTTGAAAAGTCAGTGTTTGGTCGGATTTCAGTTCAGAATTGCTCAGATCCTTTTCTAAATGTGTCTCTTTTCCCAGCACGCGTGGCCCCAGGCTTCCTCCAGACTTAGCTCTCAGTGAGAGGAAGCTCCAAGAGCCGCGGCAGGCTGTGCAGTGTGGCGAACCCGGCCCGCTGCCGCCCCGCCTGAGTGCTGGCCGCCCGGGCAGCCGGGCATCCTCCCCGCTGGCAGCAGCCTTCTCCTCCCGTCTCTCATATATCCGTGGTCCTCAGCTCAGGCGTTTTAAAAAGGGGATTAGAAATAAAATTCCTGAGTCTGCTCGTCATTATTTAAGCAAGTCACCAGGCAACATGGTAAAGCCTTTTTACATTTCTCATTTCAGCAACGTAAAGACTCTTAGGTATACTGAAAACACAAGTGCTTGTGAGACTGGTACAGACACACCCACCCAACTATGAGATGTCCAACCATAAAGTTTTTTAAAGTATATATCATATTGATATAATTAGTAATTAATTATATAATAATATGTGATTACAGATTATATGTTATAATTAATTATATACATACGCATGGCTTCCTTGATGGCTCAGAGGTAAGGAGTCCGCCAACAATGCGGGAGACTAGGGCTCGATCCCTGGGTTGGGAAGATCCCCTGAAGGAGGAAATGGCAAACTACTCCAGGATTCTTGCCTGGAACCCCACGAACAGAGGAGCCTGGCAGGCTACAGTCCATGGGGTCATCAAGAATCAAACACGACTGAATCGACTGAGCATACAGTTATACACATACATACCAGAAAAAAAGACAATCTTCTTCCAACTTATATTTTAAAGTCCCTTCATACTTCATCCTGCTATTCTACAGAAGACCCCAAAATGTGAAACAGAATAATTATTCAAATTAAGGGGTAGGATGTTCTTCCTCATTCTTCTTTTTAGAAGCAATAATATTTGCCCCATCCTAACACAGAATGTAAAATGCCCTTTGCTGCTGCTGCTAAGTCGCTTTAGTCACGTCCAACTCTGTGTGACCCCATAGATGGCAGCCCACCAGGGTCCCCTGTCTCGGGGATTCTGCAGGCAAGAATACTGGAGTGGGTTGCCATTTTCTTCTCCAATGCAGAAAAGGGAAGAGGGAATGTGAGGTCGCTCAGCTGTGTCCGACCCTTAGCGACCCCATGGACTGCAGCTTACCAGGCCCCTCCATCCATGGGATTTTCCAGGCAAGAGTACTGGAGTGGGGTGCCATTGCCTTCTCCGAAATGCCCTTTGCTTCCCCTTAATTAAAAACAAAATTCATTTTTTTCCAAATCACGAAATTAACTCAGAAAGAGAAATTTAATCTATGCTATGCAATTGGATAATTTATTTCCACATCACTTCTCTAGAGTTAACAAAAGGTGAAATGTGCGGTGAGGAGCCGTCCTTCCATCTGTAAAGATGCTTCGTGGAGTTTCAGGGTCATTCTCAAAGTCTGGGTTGGGGGAACCCTGGAGTGTCCCAGAGCAGGTGGTGCTGCCTGAAGCACCCTACCCTCATCTTGTGTTCCAGGATATAACAGGGGCTTCATACAGGACAGGGGAAACTGAAGTTTACTGAATGCATTGAATGAGTTGTATAACAGACACGGGTGTTGTTTCATTTAATCCCAGTTGTGCCCTGCCAAATGGAATGACTACTTCCCTGGTGATAGGAATACTGAGGGAGGCTAAGCCATGTTCTCAGCATCACAAAGCTGGTAAGCATCAGGAAACAGCCCACATCAGGTTGGCCTGATCAGGAATTATCTGCCCATTTCCACCAGGGGCTCTAAATCCAATGTTGCACGCTCTGGCCCTCACCTTCCTCGGGGTCCTCATGTTGAACCACACTACCTTTTGTCCCTCACTTTCTTGTCTAAGAATTCATCTGTCCCTAACCTTTTGCCACCAGGGCCTGATTTTGTGGAAGATGATTTTTCCTTGTACCAAGGGGCAGAGAGGTGGTTTCAGGATGGTTCAAGCACATTACATTTATCATGCACTTTATTTCTATTTTTATTAAATCTGTTCCACCTGAGATCATCAGGCATTAGATTACAGAGGTTGGCGACCCCTGGAAGAACTGGCAGACTAAGGCCAAATCCAGCCTGCTACCCGCTCTTATAAATAAAGTTTTATTGGCACACAGTCACCCCATGCATTGCCATTTTTGTCAGTGCTGCTTTTTCTCTGCAACTACAGAGTTGAGTAGTTGAGACAGACAGGGCTTCTGCATGGCCCACAAGGATACGCACATCCACCTGGCTTTTCACAGAGACAGTCTGCCAGTCCCCGCTCCTGCAAGCTCGTGTCCTCTCTGCCCCAAGACCAGGCCAGTTCTTTTCTCTTGCTTTAATCCTCCCCAGGTGCTATTCCTGTTGCCTGAACTCACTTTCCCCGTGTCGTCCTGGGGGCACACGTGCTCATCTTCCAGGCTTCATCTCCAATGTCGTTTCTGAAGAGGACTGCACTGCACACCCCGGCCAAGGAGTTCTGACTCCATTCCTTGACCTCGCTGTTGTGAGTGATGATGCACTCTCTGTGTGGCCAGCCCAAGAATGGAGGGCAGAATTCGTTTATTCTGCACACCAGGGTCTAACAGAAGATCTGTCATGGAACAGACGCTCGTAAAATGAATGAACATTCTAGAAGAAATTGGGCAGAAAATAAACTATAGCTAAGATCTTCTCTCTTCCTTACTCCAGGAAAACTCTTCCTTGTTTGAAATGAGAAATACTCTTTTCAGAACCATCATTACCTCTAGATGCACGATTAGAGCTAAAAATATATTTGAAGATGTAGAAACAGATGTGACTGAGCCGTTGTTCAGAAGAGTCACTCTACTTGCCCAGTTCTGGTAAGGACAGGTAGCCCCAGGATCAGGGCAAATTTTATTTCAAAAGTTGGTTTAGTGTGTGTTTTTCCAAAGCTTTCATAGCATGGTGGTTAAATTGCAGATCAACTCTCCAAGTCAGTTTAATTAAGAAGATGTTAATAGTCTTGAGTTGTTGCAGGGAATGGCAGATATTCAGGGCGAAAGATAAGTTTCTGATGTCTCCTTTCTCAGGTGGAAAGCAGGCACCACAGGCATTTTAAAAAACAGATCAAAAGCTGATCTTATCTTGGTCGGTCTCTTCCCCCGACTCTGTGTGCTTTTCTGACTTCCTAATCAGTCCCTTCCTGGCCCCGGGGAATGCATCATTTCATGTAGCAAATAGGAGCTCAAGAATTTTACAGTTTAATGGAATAAAGCAGGCATACATGTGATTGTGGCAGGCAGTATCCCCAAGGAAAATAATAGAAACAGTGCAGTGATGCCTCCAAAAGCACAATACTAAAAAGTGGTTTTAAAGCACAGGATTAGATTCAAGTCCATGTGTGTGAGTGTGTGGACAGAATACGTCTGGTTAATATTTCAGCGTGAATGTTACGTGTCTTATGTATAATTCTGCCCGAGTGTTTCCACTCAACAATCTTAGATACCATCCTGCTTCTCTTTAACTGATATATAGTATTCGTTGGAAAAGACTCTGATGCTGGGAAAGATTGAGGGGAGGAGAAGGGGATGACAGAGGACGGGATGGTTGGATGGCATCACTGACTCAGTGGACATGAGTCTGAGCCAAATCCAGGAGACGGTGAAGGACAGGGAAGCCTGGCGTGCTGCAGGCCAGGGGGTCGCAAGGAGTCAGACACAACAGGCCCACTGAATGACAAGAACAATAGTATTCCCTGATAACCTGATGAACACCCTGGTATTCTCTAAACACTTCAAGCTTCTGCTGCAATGGTCCCCATGACTGTGAAACTAAGGCAACTGGAGCAGGAGAAATAGTTCTAATTGAAAGCTTGTTTATATCTGGTTTTGAGTTAGAAGGATTTCCCTGATGACTCAGATGGTAAGGAATCAGCTTGCAACTCAAGAGACCCAGCTTCGATCCCTGGGTCGGGAAGATCCCCTGGAGGAGGGAATAGCAACCACCTCCCGCGTCCCTGCCTGGAGGATCCCATGGACAGAGGAGCTTGGCGGACTGCAGTCCGTGGGGTCACAGAGTTACACACGACTGAGTGACTGACACTTTCTTTTAAAAGTTAAGAAGTACATGCACTGGATGGACTTAAAGTTTTTAAAAGCAATTAATACCTGAAATGAGAATATACAGTAAGGAATAGGGAAGAGTGTTATTACTAGGTGTAGCTGAAAATAGATTTAGTGAAGAGAATTTAGATTATTTACATATTTGGGCCCCAGAGATAAATCTGAAATGTTTAACAGCAATAGACTTTGGCAGAGAAATACTTTTTCAACAAAATTCCAATATATTGTTAAATTGTTTATCCCCCCACGTTCTCACTCTCGATGGTATTGGTGTGTCCTGCTATTCTTTGTAAACACTTATATTATTGCACTGCACTGTCTTTATTTGATCACATGTCTGCTTCCTTTAATCAATTCTGAGGTTATTTTGATGGTTTATTCATTTCTACCAGTAGTCATGTATGGATGTGAGAGTTGGACTATAAGGAAAGCTGAGCGTCAAAGAATGGATGTTTTTGAATTGTGGTGTTGGAGAAGACTCTTGAGAGTCCATTGGACTGCAAGGAGATCCAACCAGTCCATCTGAAAGGAGATCAGTCCTGGGTGTTCATTGGAAGGACTGATGTTGAAGCTGAAACTCCAATACTTTGGCCACCACATGCGAAAAGCTGAGTCATTTGAAAAGACCCTGAGCTGGGAAAGATTGAGGACAGGAGAAGGGGATGACAGAGGATGAGATGGTTGGATGGCATTACCGACTGGGACATGGGTTTGCATGAACTCCAGGAGCTGGTGATGGACAGGGAGGCTTGGCTTGCTGCGGTTCATGGGGTCGCAGAGTAGGACACGACTGAGCGACTGAACGGAACTGAACTGAACTGATTCATTTCTACACCACCTAAGTCTTCCAGTGTATCTGACACAAAGTAGATAGTCAAAAAACATTTTGGATTGGAGTAACTAACTAATCAATGACTTCCTAAAAGACACTTGATTCATATGACAATATCAGGGAGGTAGTTAGCTTTGGGATCAAGAAAAACCTATTTTTTAAAATATGCTGTAACTACCGCACAATTGCACTCATCTCACATGCTAGTAAAGTAATGCTCAAAATTCTCCAAGCCAAGCTTCAGCAATATGTGAACCGTGAACTTCCAAATGTTCAAAATGGTTTTA
>SJYQ01002480.1:275376-327775 GCA_006410935.1 Redunca redunca
ACGAAGAACAGAAGCTTAGGGTCATGTTTGTTCTAATAAGTTGGTGCTTAAGTATTCAGCATGATTTTCTTTCTTGCCTTTTAGCAGCAGCAGGGACCAAAAAAAAAAAAAAAAAACTATTCTGTCTTGGCACTTTTTCACCAAAAAGCCAATTAAAATCCTCTGTATTTATGTGTCCTTGTGTTTGGATGAGATGCATTTAAATATCAGCATCATTGACACAGGAATGGTACCCCGTCCAGGTGTCTTTCATGCACAAGATGCTCACAGTTTAAAGACTCCTTGCAGACTGCTTGTTCATGAAAGAAAGAGAGAATGAGAGAAAGAGTCAGTTAACTTGGCAACAACGAAACAATATCTTGACATCAGAACAGAAAGTTAAAGGCAAAGATGCCGGGCCATCCTAGGCACTTCCGTCTTCTTCCCAGCTTGTATGGGACAGGCTATGTTTTCTTTCATAATTAACCACAGCCTGGGCATGTAGCACTTAAGTGCCTGTGACTTGCTTGGAAGCCAGTAGGAACCAAGCTGGGCTGGGAGGGCTGTAAGATCAAGGCTTTTATGATTGTTCTTGGGAATTAACTGATAAATAATGCATCTAACATCCCACTGACTCAAGGAGCTCTGGGTTTGATCTTAGAAATTCACTTACAGAAGTTTTGTATACAGATCTGAAATGACTTCTGATACACCCCATGCTTTCCCATGCATTTTATTTAAATACATAGGCACATGGAGGATGTCTGGTAAAGGCATATATGTTTGTGTTATTTCTTTTCCTTTTCAATTTGACAAAGCTATTTTTACCTCAAAGGGGCTTTAACCACAGACAGATGAAAAATGTGCTCTTTGGTTGCTCTTGTGATTGCATCTGAAATAAAAATAATGACATTGCCTGGTTCTCTGTAAATATGATTTTTTTAACAAAGTGAAATATACTCCGATGCAAAAATACCATATTATGATTCCAACAGTTATATTATCCACCTGAAATCTCTGGTGATATTGATGGAAAGGAAAAGTACTGAAGAAAAGAGGTTTGAGAAAACTGGATATGAAATTTCTGCAATGATGCATGGTCTCACAGACAAGAGCTCGATATGCTAGGCTGTGAACAGGGAATAGTTACTTCTGATTAACATGTCGACAAGATGTCATTCACATATTCTCTGGGCTGCAACCGACAGGCCATTTACTGGCGTTACAACTGGATTGTTCAAATGAGGAATCAGAATCAGCTAAGGCATTTTAACACATGTCACTTAAGCAGTATTTTCCAGGAAGCACACCCCAGGCAGCAGAACATGGGCTCAGTGGCACTGAGTCCCTGAGAAAGGAGAATGGTGCAGATGAATGAATTTGATCTAAAACTTCACTAATGAGATATTTCACAGTCTGGTTTTCAAACTAAATTTTTAGAAGTTGATATGTATTTTATACTCGGGGTACCTTTTCATTCAGACTAACCGCATTTTAAATGCTCAGTAGCCACGTTAACACCCAGCATATCAGACCACACAGTTCTAAATAACTCCAAGTCCTCGTTCCTGAAAGAAAAGCTTCATCTACTAAGAAAATAGTAATGTAACAAGAGTAGCAGTACAAATAATAAAAGCTGACACTGGTTTAATGCCTATTACGTGTTTTGTTCTAAGCACCTCATAGGCATGCATTCACTGACTCTTCACAGCTATGCTGTGAGAATAACACGTCTAACAGACGGAGAGCATCAGGGATGGTTGTACTGGCTCGGATGGTATCCGAGAATCATGCCGGAGACCCAGGTTCAATCCTTGGGTCAGGAAGATCCCCTGGAAAAGGTGGCAACCCACTCCAATATTCTTGCCTGGGAAATCCTATGGACAGAGGAGCCTGATAGGCTACAATCCATGGGGCTGCAAACACATCAGACTTGACTTAGCAACTAAGCAACAACACAGAAAAGAGAAGGAGGCAGCGGGGAGACAGTGAGCCCCTGCTGATTTCAGAAATAAGGACGAAGAATGTCTCAACCACAGCACATCAAACTTCATATGAATCAGGAAGACTGTCAGGTTTAGTCAAAAAAGTTAAAATATATTGTATTACCAAATATATCCTAAAACAAAGTGAGTCACGTATTTTAAAAATAAAAGGATAAGGACTTCCCTGGTGGTCCAGTGGTTAAGAATCCATGCTTCCGGTGCAGAGGGCTCCATCCTTGGTCAGGGAACTAGGATCCGGCATGCTTCTGAACTCAGCCCAAAGGCTAAGTTGAATAAATAAAGATGAAAGGGTGGGGAAAATATGCCATAGAAATAGAAAAAAGCAAACAAACTTGGGATCAGAGCATCAGGTCTGGTATTACTCACTGTTGAAGGACTGCTTTAGAAAAGAGGTGTTAAACAAAGGGAAACGTCAGATTGGTGATTTAAAGTAGAAACAGACTATATACAATAAGTTAAAAAGCACTGAATATATTTTAAAAGTGTCTCCAAGTTTTACTGATTCACATTCTGGTTCCATGAGTTTTTACTGCATCTTCATAAAATTTATAATTTGCTTAATATGATTTCTTTAAATTGAATTATTTTCAGTTCAATAAAAACAGAAGCTCTACATCCCTGTCAAAAATACAAAAACAATTTCTCCTGCTGTCAAAAGACTACTATTTAACAAATCAAAAAATAATTAGTAAATTTCCCCGGATGCTATTGTCACTGAAGAAACAGGGGGAAATATACCCTCAAACTGGATAAAGAAGGCGTTTTAAAGAAAGACTGTTCACAAGGTTGTGGGATGGTGGGGGCAAGCTTAGAAATCAACAAGAAAAAGCGCAACGACAGGGAGACAGCAACAGCGCGGAGCAGCCGCCAGCCCTTGGCTGGAAGGAAGCCATGGAATGATAGCTGCACAGAAAGAACAGCTGTAGCCCAGGGTGGGGGCAGCTGGGGGTTGGGGGGCAACAGATAGAGACTGCATCCGGTGACGGAAAACAGTGACCTAGAGTGACCCCAGCCGAGAAGGAGCCAGGGACGAAAGACCCTTTCCTCACGACTCCCCAGGCTTGCCTGTGTCCTCTTGGTGGGGTCCAACAGAAACCCAGAGCACAGAGAAGCCAGGTTATTCAGAGCTCGCTGGTCCACTCCTGGGCTGGCGATCCCAGGGAGGGGCGTGCGGCTCAGGAGGCACAGGGCTTCTCCGGATGCTGCCCAGCATTCTCTCCAGAGTGGCTCTTCTCCATCATCACGTGGAATTAGCGGAGCTGGCAAAGTCATAAAAATATGCTGATGCCACCGAGTTGAAATTTTCTTCTATCATAATGAAGACAAATGAAAATGAAATAACTTCCTCACCATGTTATCCAATGTTATTCATAATATGCCCTTTAAAACATCTTACTATTTAAACCACCTTACCATCACCTTTATAAGAACTCCCCACTTTGAAATATGTATTCATCTTTTTGAGATACAGCAAGAGCACAGAAATCATAAACGTGCTGGTTGTTGGAATCATCATCATAACACTCCGTCACTGACAATCAGAAGGTTATAGAAGAAAAGTTAGAATACAGACAAACCTGAATAGCAGAGTCCAAGGGCATAGAATTTAAATACTGCTGTGGAAAGATACAGCGCGTAGCTCTTTCCTGGGTGTGTGGGCTGTTCATAAGCACCGGTCATGAGCCAGATGCAGAGAAAGCGCGGCATCTCACAGACTGGGAGACGGACTCACCCTCGGCCCCGACAATCACGCAGCGCCCGAAACGCACGACTGAAGAAACAGAAGCTCTCGGCCCCGTGTAAATTAAAAGGAACGTATTTTTAATATTAAATAACTCGGGCCACAGAGACAGTCAAAAGTACAATAGCTGAACTACTAGAACATGATGACGCTGAACACTAGAAAAGGCAGCATGATGCCAAAGTTGCTAAAATGAAAGAAAAGAGAAAAGGCGGAATCATAAATGTTTTCCTTGGACAAAATAGAAAGAAGCTGATGGTGTGCTCGATATAAACACGTAAGAAAGAGAACTCAGGTGAGCAGAACAATGGAATTAATACACTTAAAAACAAATTCATGTATAGGGAAGCAGAAAAAAGTAGAAATGACACGTGCATGAAGTAACTGAAAAGAAAATTGAGTTAATACATATAAAGTGTACATTCATGTACTGGGATATAGAAAAAGTAAAACTGACAAATACATAAAATAGTTCTTTGAATATAAAATAGATAAACTACTTTATTAGTACAAAAGAATATATTAACATCCAAACCTAAGGATGTGAAAAATGGAACTGATTAAAAGGATTCTAAAAGAATATTTCCTCCAATATATGCTAATAATTTTGAGGATGTGAATAGACCATTTTCTATAAATATAAAAGTACTGTACTGCAAATTGACTCAACAAAAGATAGAATACTTGAATAGACCCCAAACCAAGGAAGAAATTGAGAAAGTTGTCCAAGATCCGCTTCTCAATAAAGTTCCAGACAATTTCATGCATGAATTCATTTAGACCTTCAAGAAACAGATAATTCACGAGCTTTTAAAATTGTCCTAAAGCATAAAGTTAGAATTAATGCTTCCTAATTCTTTCTGTAAAACCGCTATAGCATAAATGCCTAAACTTGACAGGGATAACACTGAAAACAATACCTATAAACCAAACCCACGAGTCACAGAATTTCAGCAAACAGAATCCACATTACATTTAAAAAATAATAATGCACTGAGCCAAGTGGGGTTTTGTTCAGATTGTCAAGAACAATTCAATGTTAAAATATTTTAATTCAGCTTATAAAGTAATAAAATAATATGGTCATATCCATAAGTGCCAAAAACTTATCTGGTAGAATTCAGCAGCCAATTCCATGTTTATTTAATATCAAAACATAATGTCATTTACTATAAAACAAATAAGGCTGCTAAAATTTTAACAAGATTCAAATAATTAAACTCTGAATCAATTACTAAAGAATGAATCACAATGATTTGTTTCCATATCAACAGCTTTCAGGTTTGACAGGAGAGAGTCACTTGCTTCTGAGAAAAAAAAGGGAAGTCTGCACAGCAAAGTGTGGACTTCAGAGCCTGAAGACAAAGGTGCGCGTGGAGCCAGGTACGAGCACGGTGTTTAGTCGCTCAGTCCTGCCTGACTCCTTGCAAGCCCAGGAAGAGCACGCCAGGCCTCCCTGTCCTTCACCATCTCCCAGAGCCTGCTCAAACTCACATCTATCGAGTGGCTGATGCCATGTAACCGTCTCATCTTCCGTCATCCCCTTCTCCTCCCGCCCTCAATCTTTCCCAGCATCAGGGTCTTTTCCAATGAGTCAGCTCTTCGCATCTGGTGGCCAAAGAATTGGAGCTTCAGCTTCGGCGTCAGTCCTTACAATGCATATTCAAGGTTGAATCCTTTAGGACTGACTGGTGTGATCTCCTTGCCGTCCAAGGGACGCTCACTCACAACTATTTATCCAGGAGGAAGGGCCACGGACACAGGGACTGGGACAGAGTCCTGCCTGATGTCCTGGGGGAAAGCTTCATAATTTATCAATTTAACAAAAAGTGAAGAGAAACCTGGACAGTTTTCAAGTTAATCTCATCAATGTGGACAACTCCGCTGTACATGTGAGTTCCTCAGTGAAGTAACGCACATGAACTCTTGTGTCTCCTTGAGTCTGGTAGAGCTATCTATACAGCTGAGATTAGCCAAGTGATCCCCAACATTCTGATTTCCACTGGGCTGTTGAAAATCTCACTACACCAATAATACTTCAGCATTTTTGCCTGTTCAAGCTTTTTATGCTGCCTATAGTTAAAGTTGGCTGCAATTAAACACAAGTTATTGTCCAAAAAGCCCATTATTGTCCTTGTTTAGCTGCCTAATTTCCTTCCATTAACATATTCTTAGAGGTGTTCCCAATCACTTTTTCCTAGCTAATTTGGGAAACACACTTTACAAAGAGCAGGTAATTTTAAAAGCATCATTGTAATGTTGGTCTTCCATTATTTCTCTAATAAACAACATAATTGGTACCGGCTGAGGCCACCCACAGATCAACCTTTAGACAAACCTTGTATATTCAAGTTATAAAACTTCTTCCTGAGCCCAGTCATATTATCTTAGGGGAAATTTTGAGAAAGACTGAAGGTTTAAGTTTCCTCTTTCTTGCTTCCTTCAGCCCCCTTCAACCCCTCTAAAACAGCATTTACCGGTTCATGTCCTGGAGAAGCAAACGTAATTGCAGGAGCTCTAAGAAATAAAGGGAAGAATCTGTCACATCCTATTTTTACCAATTTTGTTTTGAAAGCTTTCGATGTGTAACCCCTTTTATTAAATGCATTTATGCATATGTTCTCTACAAGAGAAGAAACTGCGTGTGTGCTGTCCGCTGTGTCGAGGATGTCATTTGGAGAATCAACCTCAATTAAATCTAATTACTTTCCCCTTCAAGTCGAAGAGCACGAAAAGGGTCCATAAACTTTATTTTAATTGTAAGTCAATTACATTGTCAAGATGCAGAAAAAATACTGAACGGGTATGACAGAGGCTTCCTGCGTGGACCATGGGCTGCCAAGCAAAGGGTTGATTTTCCAGTCCACATTCAAGTGTTAGCCAAACTGCTGTTTCACTCTTGAACTAATACCATTGTTTCCAGTGGAGATGAAATCTCATGTTGAAAAGACATCCTTGTGGTGTAGAAAGCAGGATGAAGCATTCATGCAAGCCAGTCAACCAAGGGAACAGACAAGACAGAAATTCTCTTAAATTCAGATAACCAGCATTATTGGAAACTGTGGCCAAAAATAACAGTCAAGAATTTTATAGACATTTTCCATCTTTCATAGGCTTCTGGGAAATAGCTCTGTAAAATCATTCCCAGGAAATGAGACACTGTGATTGGCCGGGTCCAAGTCACACAACCCCTCCTGCAACTGAGGGTGGAGTTAATTCCCCCAGAGCACCTGGGCCAAGAGTGTGGGAGGGCATCCCAGAGCACTTTTCAACGTGCATGTAATTTTATGCATTTATTTTGGCTGTGCTGGGCCGCCGCTGCTGTGCAGGCTTTCTCACGTTGTGGGACCGCTCCCGAGTTGTGGCGTGCGGGCTTCTTGCTGCAGCAGCTTCTCTCGCTTCTCTCGCTGCAGAGCGCGGGCTCCAGGGCCCAGGATCACCCCTAGCTGGGGCTCACGGGCTCCGTGGTTGTGGCCACCGGCTCCAGAGCACAGGCCCTCTAGCTGTGGCTCGCGGCTTGGTTGCTCCAAGGCATGTGAGATGAGGTCTTCCCGGGCCAGGGATCGAACTGTGTCTCCGGCACCGGCAGGTGGACCTTTACCGCCGAGCCGCCAGGGAGGCCTTGGCACATCATTAATGCTGCTGAAGATAGGGTCTGGCTGCTCGCCGCTCAAAAGCTAATTAAGAGGCAGAGTCTCTGGAAAGGAAAGTCTACTTCAGAGGCAAATAACCAGAGGGGCAGGGCACGGGGTGGTCTGGTGTCCAAAGGCGGACCCCCCACTGATAATCAGTGGGCAGGGTGTTCATAGGCTAGGGAGGGGGCTGCGCTCAAGCACACTGCCATCTCCAACAGTCGTCTTGAAACCGGTCATGTGGGGTCTGATTAGCGTCGTCTTGATTGTTGTGAGCACAGTTAGTCTTCGGTCCCAGGGTCAGCGTGTCCCCGCTTTTTGAGGTCAGTTCCGGGAAATGTGGACGGTTACATCATGCCTATAGTCTGGTCACCACTGGCAACGTCTTCGCCTGTCAGGGCTCTCAGTACCTGTAAGACAGCCCACAGGACATGGCTAAGGGTATTGTCCTCACTCCTTCAGGAGGAACCAACGGTCCTCGACTTTGTTTAATTATCAGTAAATAATGGTTTCTTATTTATTAATAATATGTAATTAACAATAAACTATTTCTTGGTCTTGTTTGACTGTCTTCCTTTGCTTCAGCATTTTCTCACTTCTCTGATTAAGCTTATTCTTTGACTAAACATTTCCTAGGTCATGGTGGGGAAGGACCGTAGGGTCCTACTCCTTTTAATTAACAGAAGACAGGTGAGTGGATACAGGTAGCATAAATAGCCATCTTCCACTATCACAGAGACTCTAAAATTGTTCCCTTGATTAAAATATTAATGGATGTTCTAGTTCTTGGATATTACTTCTGCCTCCAAGGCATTTCAGTGTAACTAGTCCATCTTATAAGATTAAGTGACAGCCTTCTGGCAATGGTCCTCTTGCTGTGAAAGTTCTAGGGGAAGCACTTCGTGTCTAACCCGCACTTCCCGTTGTCTAACAGAATCTGTCTGGGCCCTTTATCTGCTCTGAGCATTAGTTACTCTTGTGATTCTTCTCAGAACTATGCTCAATGCCATCTTCTGGAAACTGAGGCTTGCATAACTAAAGGTGTTCCCAGTAAGTGACTTCTTAGGGCTTCCCAGGCAGCTCAGCAGGAAGAATCTGCCTGGCAAGCAGGAGACGTGGGTTCTGTCCCTGGGTTGGGAAGATCCCCTGGAGAAGGACATGCAGCCCACTCTGTTATTCTTCCTTGGGTAATCCCATGCAACAGAGAGCCTGGAGAGCTACAGCCCATGGGCTTGCAAAAGAGACCGACGGCTTAGGACTAAACAATGATTCCTTATTTTTACCTCTGAAAGGGTACTAGGCTCCTAGCTTTAGCAAACAAAGGTACAGAGAGCCTGTGATGATGGTATATGGGTTAGACTTCTTCTTTCCTCTCTACTTAGCAATAGTTAAGTGTATTTTATATATTCTTATAATTATAATATATAGTTATAGTATATTGTNCTCTTTTTCTGGAACAAAGAGCAATTATAAATATCAGAATTAACAAAGTCAGTAGCTTACAGGAACCAAGCAAGTGATGAAAATGATGATGCGTCCATGTGGGGATTAGCAGAGGGCATGCACACCTCTTCTAATGGAAAAAACTGTTTCTTAGGCCCAGCCACTTAGCGCCAAGTGCAAAAGTGAGACCCACATGGCCAGATCTTTTAAGGGAAACTAGGACTTTATCCTAACCCTAAATCGCCTTTGAAGATATAACCTGAACATTGGTGGGTAATATGGAAAGTTAAAGCTCTCCCTAGTTATTTATTTTTGTCTTTATTAAAGGCATAAAAATAGAAATACTTGGTTTATTGAAGTGGAAAAAAGATTGGTGGAGAGGGTGTTAGCTCGATCCCAGTGTCCAAGAAGCCTGCCCAGCTGGCTGGGAGGGGCCAGAGCTGCGGGCTGGAGTCGGAGCACAGGTTTCCTGCATTCGAGGCCGCTCAGTTGTGCTTGATTTGGGGGCCTCCATGAAGGGTAGCCCATCAGGTTCCTCTGTCCATGGGATTTTAAGAATACTGGAGTGGGTTGCCATTTCTTCCTCCAGGGGATCTTCCCGACCCAGTAATTGAATCTGAGTCCTTCGGACCTCCTGTGTTGGCAGGAGGATTCTGCACCCCTGAGCCACACGGGAAGTCCTTACAGACCCGGTTCTGGGACGGGAAGGCCCCAGTCCTGCTTCTGCTGGACGCTCACCAAGGCAGGCTGGGCTCTCCACCACCCCTCTCCCTGAATACTGGGGACTGTCTCCACCTCACTGTTGAGTCCCGGATGCATCCTGCCTCTTCCCGGAGCGCTCAGCAGCTGAGCTTAGCCATGTGCTCAAAACGAAGCTACCAAGGATGGATAAGAACATGAATCTGAGATTTTGGCATCCTCTGTGGGGCCTTAAGACATGTTCAGTGATTTTCTAGACACCAGACAGGGGTGTATATGAGTGGCACCCACAAGCCAAAGGGCAAACGTCTACTATGCGCCCCGAGAACCAGACCCTGTGAACAGCTTCTTGAAACAACAACAAAAAACCAACTATTTTATGTTAAGCAATATTTTTTTCCTTCTAAAACCTCCACAATTTACTATGCTTTTAAATAAAAAGGAAATAAGATCACTTTTATATGTGGAATCACTGGTTTTTTATTCATTAGTGTTAAGGTTCTACCTTTGAAAGTTACACAGGGTCATAAAATAATAATATATCCCTTGTTTGGGACATAAAACAAAAATGTAATGATCTCCCTGAGAGAGGTAAAAATGGAAATATTTGGATGAGTGAGCAAAAGCCTTACAGCCGCCTTTGGAGAGAACCCACTGGGGGGTCCTTAGTGACGGGTGGTATCAAAAACAAGGAGCTCAGCCTTTTAGGTTAGAATCACCTGGAAAGATCGAAAGGGCTTAAAAGTGCTGATGACCAGGCCTTCCCCAGGGACTGGGACTTAACCTGCCTGAAATTACTGCTACGTTAGTACGGGTGGGGCTTCCCTGGGGGCTCAGCGGGAAAGAATCTGCCTGCCAAGGCAGGAGCGGTGCATGCCCTGGAGAAGGAAAGGGCTCTACCTAACCTAGAATTCTTGCCTGGAAATCCGATGGACAGAGGGGCCTGGCAGGCTACAGTCTGTGGGATCACAAAAGACTCAGACATAACTCAGCTACTAAACAACACAAATATACATATATACACGTGGCCGGGGCTTTCCAGGGGCATTAGTGGTAGAGAAACTGCCTGTCGGTGCAGGAGGTGTGAGACACATGGGCCGGATCCCTGGGTCGGGAAGATCCCCTGGGGGAGGGCAAGGCAACCCACTTCGTCAGAGGACCCCGGTGGGTACAGTCCATGGGGTCGCAAAGAGTTGGACACTACTGAAGCGATTTAGCTGGCACGTGTGTGTGTGTGTGTGTGTGTGTGTGTGTGTGTATTCTAAAGCCCTGTGTCCACTGCCTGCCTGCTGGCCCCCGCCTGTCCCTGACAGCGAGCCTCCTCACATTTTCCACCCCGAGTGCTCCCTTGGCTCTGTTCCAGGCTCCCCTGTTTTCCTCCAAGCACCTGAGCACTAAGGTCACCTTGGATATTTACTTCTTTTCCTACAGTTTATTAGATTTCAGTTATAGCTTACAGGAGTTTGATTACAAAAATGTCCCAAGTTTTCCCCTTTCCTGGGACCAGGTCCCTTGCAGTGTGGATTTGCACCTCCTCCCCAAAGAGGCAGAATCTATTTCCCCTCAGCCCCTTGGATTCAGGCTGGCCTGTGATTTGCTTTAGCCAACAGAATGCAGGAGAGCGATAGCGGGTCAGTCTCAGCGTGGGTCAAGGTCTTTCCACTCTTCCTCTTGGGGCTCGGATTTTCCTAGAACAGGTCTCGCTAAGTTGAGGATAAAAGGCTGAAAGGTTGTTGCTGAACCATGAAAGACACTGGGATTCCTGGCCTCTGGAGAAGAATTCAATCCGGGGCCAGAGACAAGGCTTGATCGCTCAGAGCTTTTGTGTGATAAAGTTTTATTAAAGTATAAAAGAGACAGAGACAGCTTCTGACATAGACATCAGAAGGGGGCAGAAAGGGTGCCCCTGCTAGCCTTCAGCAGTAAGTTATATGGCTCCCAGCAGTCTGCTAATTGAAGAAAGGAAACATCTCAAGACTCAGAGAATCGCCAGGCCCCTCTCCCACAAGGCGCGCTTCGAGACGACACTGGCACCAGGTGAGTCATCCTGGGCCAGAGCGACATGAATCTTGAAGAAAGGCAGATTCCCATTCCAATGTAGAGTTTCATTAACACAGATTAGGAGAACAATATATGAGTATAACATGCTGGTTTGTCAAGTCGGTTCTGAGCCTTTAGGGGGAACCGACCTGAAGATAGAGTCTAGTGGAAATACATAGTATATAAACATAGCTTAAGACAAACATTTCCGTAAGAAAAATGCATTGCTCAGCTCAAGGTTTGAGAAAAGCTAGTTTCAGGTGGAACCAGGTGTCACTATGGCAACACAGAATTTTAAGGGAAATCTTTTTAAATTCGTATCGAGAAAAGGAAAAAAATATAACACTAGTTTTTGTTTGCTCCTGCCGCTTAAGAAATAAAAAATGTCTGACACTTGCAGCCTGTTTGCTCTGTTTGGAGACCCCTGGCCTCCCTGCCTGTTACCCTCTCAAGACCACGCACAAGAGAGCCAGCGGGCCCAGGCAAGGCCCTTGTAGACGAGCTTGCAGCCGAGCCGATGCAGCCAAGGCCAGCTGAGCGGCCTTGCCCCGGGAGGCTGACTTCGGGTGTGCGGACAGCAAGCAGCCCAGGTGCCCTGTGGCCCCTGAGCGACTGCAGGGCTTTCCCTTAGGGAGCTTCCCGCTACTGTGGGGACGACTCACAGCATCACGGCGGCAACAGACACACAGCTGACGGGGGAACAGACAGGACAGGCTCCATCTTGAAATCGGGACTCTGTCTTGAGCCGGGCTGTGGACTTTGAGCTCTTTGCCCGGTATCTATGGAAACGACATTCCAACTAGAAAACCAGACCCCCCAGAAGGAAGAGCCCCAGGGCTCCTACCTAGACTCTCCCTGCCTAAAAGGGTACCCTAGTTATCTGTGTAACCGAATAGAATCTTGCATTCTACTCTGCTTACTGGGGTGTGACCACAGGCCTATTGACAACTACCTAGGCTTAAGGCATTTGAATCATGGGTTAAATTTGATTGTATCTTTCTTTTCCTTTGTTCAGACTAGTTTCAGGGAATTTGGGGAGGTGGGTTTAGGCACGTACTCTTATAGTATATAAGGTTTTCAAAAACTGGTTGGGGTCCTTGGCTAAGAGGAGACTCTGCCTGGGGCCCCCCAGTGTAATCAACCGCACCCCACTATCTGCATTGTCCTTCTGAGTGTTTCCCGGAATGTGTCGTTACAACACCTTCACCCTCTGTTCCAAGAACCAAGAGTGATGCTTGATACATAGAAAAATATCTGGGTAAAAAAACGTTGGTAGGTGTTTGAAAGGATGAAGAATTGAACAACAACAACAAAAATACCTCTTCATACACTAGCCCAATTACACAGAAAATATTTGTATAAAAAATAAGTTGGTAGATTTTTGAAAGCTGAAGAATTGAACTTAAAAGAAATTTTTTTCATACACTAGCCCAATTACATTTTTCCAACTTGGTCTAGAACTAACCTCAGCAATGTAATAAGTTTGTTCATGCTATTAATTCAGTTCTTCTGGGCATCCACAGCAATTACTGGAAAAGACAAAAAACCAACATTAGAATAGACACTGCCACTAAATAAAAGGTATTCAAGTATTTATATCTACTCTCTCTCTCTGCAGAGTCTATAAATACGCCAACCCAGACAAGCTCTATAGGTGTTACCTGAAGCAGATTACAGCTGAGAGACCACCGAGGTTTTCCACTTCCCTTTGGGCAATTGATCACTCACACAGAAAGAAGAGGTCCCTGTTTTGTTTCTGCCTAATCATTTATTGTGATGTCACAGGGAAGAAAAGAAATCTTGGAAACTCTAATCAAAATCAGTTTAATTTATCCATTATCACAGCAGGAGAGGAAAACGTTTTAAGAATAATCTCCTTTAAAGTGTGTGCAAAAACTAGCTAAGTCTAACCATTAGGAGCATTAGAAGTGTCTGTAGGCGGGTTCAGGGCTGCACTGGTTTCTGCCTTTAGATCAAAGTCCTTAGGTGCCAGCTTCCGTCTCCTCGCAGCAGTTGCGGAGGTGCTGTGAGCCACTCAGGCATTTCCGACTCTCCGCAACCCCATCGACTGTAGTCTGCCAGGCTCCTCTGTCCACTGGGCTCTCCAGGCGAGAATACTGGAGTGGGTCAGAGTGCTAGCTGCTCAGTCGTATCTGACTCTGCGGCCCCAGGAACTCTAGCCCACCAGGTTGCTCTGTCCGTTCCGTGGAATTTTCCAGGCAAGAATACTGGAGTGGATTGCCATTCCCTTCTCCAGGGGATCTTCCAAACTCAGGGATCGAACCCAGGTCTCCTGCACTGCAGGCAGATTCTTTACCATCTGAGCCACCAAAGGTACTGAGCACTCTGCAAATTGCAGATGCCGCTGACTGACTGACAGAAATTCCTGGCTCAGAACTTTACTGATGAAGTTACTGCTTAAGGATTACTGTTGTCATTTTAAAAAAAGCAAAGTTAATATCTGATCTGAATGTGATTGCTGTTTTAGTTCATTTCCATTTATACGCACTATCAGTTAATTCAACTAAAACATTGGGCTTTTAAAAAATATCGGGCCTTTAAAAAATTGAATATTTTACACTGAAGTGAGTTTCTCTTTGTGCACGTGCTACAAGCTTCATGCATCTATCTGTGTCGTGAACTGTTTTTCCCCTTTCCCCTCCTCTCCCCTCACCTTTCTTTTTTGTGTCGTGAACTGTTTTTCCCCTTTCCCCTCCTCTCCCTCCTCACCTCTCTTTTTTGTAAGTTATAGTTGACTTGCAGTGTTGTGTTAGTCTCAGGTGATTCGGAATCTTCTCTCTTCTTGGTTCACTGGCTGTGCCGAGTCTTTGCCGCTGCACAGGTGCTTTGCTCGCCGCCGCAGGCAGGGCCTCTCCAGCTGCGGCTCCCGGCTTCTCACTGCAGCGGCTTCTCGGCTGTGGAGCACTGGCTCCGGAGCACTGGCTCAGTGGTTGTGGGGCACGGACTCTGTTGCTTCTCGGCATCTGGGACCGTCCTGGATCAGGGTTTGAACCCACGTCTCCTGCATGGGCAGGTGATTCTTTATCACTGAGCAACCAGCGATTTCATAGATCACACTCCATTTAAAGCTATTACAAAATAATGGTTATATTTCCCTGTGCTGTACAATATATCTTTGCTGCTTAGCTATGTTATACATAGCCGTTTGGGTGTCTTGATCCCATACCCCAATTTTGTCCCTCCCCAGCTGTCTCTGAGATAAAGCTGTGAGATATATAGATATACAGTGGAATGTTGCTCAGCTGTGAAAAGGAGAAGACTCTGCTATACACAGCAGTGTGATGGACCTAGAGAGCATGATGTTTAGTGAAATAAGCCAGAGAAAGACAAATGCTCTATGCTTTCCCTAACATGTGGAGTTTTTAAAGTGAAGCAAACAGACGTGCCAGTCACAGTTACGGACGGGTGACGGGCGGCTCCCTGTCTCTCCTCATCCTACTTCCCTTCCCGACCCTCTTTCTTCTCCTTTCCTCCCCGCTTCCTTCTGTGCTCTTCCTTCCCCTTCTCTCTCTGCTGTTCCTTTTTCTTCTCCTCCTCTCTCCTCTCCTCGCTCTCACTCCTTTCTCCCTCCACCCTTCCCTTTCAGTGACCATGAAAGGTCGTAGGAGCCAAGGGGCTGCTGTTGCTGTTGTTTTCAGTCGCTAAGTTGTGTCCAGCTCTCTGAGACCGCATGGATTCAGCTCTCCAGGCTCCTCTCTACTGTCTTCTGGAGTTTGCTCAGACTTATGTCCATTGAGTCAGTGATGCTATCTAACCATCCCATCCTTTGTCACCCCTTCTCCTTTTGCCTTCTCCTTTCCCAGCATCAGGGTCTTTTCCAGAGAGTTGGCTCTTCCCATCAGGTGGCCAAGGGGGGAAGAAAAGTTATCTCTTTCTTTAGCACACTCACTGGGGTGACACGTAGACAGGCTCAGCGTCACTAAGGAGGTCTGCTGCCTGAGCGGACTGTCGTATTAAAGGATCCCTACCAGAAACTTTGTTGTGTCCAGGAGTCACTCAACTTTTTAAGTTTCCAACTGCAAACTGAATTCTTCCTTTTATAACTTAGAGGTCAGAAAAAATTACATCTTCGGGCTGCTTTCCTTTTTCCAATTCACCTGCTTTCACATTTTAAGTATTTGATTTTACAGTTTTAAGCAAACCGTGGGGCTGTCTGTGTGTGTGTGGTGAATACATCACAACTTATCTTTGTTTTATGAAATTCCAGTTGAACACCAGATACTGTCATTTGGTCAATTTGTAATGCATACACATTGTGATGCATACACATTGTGATGTATACGTGTTGTGATGTATATGCGTTGTGATGTATACACATTGTGATGTATACGTGTTGTGATGTATACAAGTTGTGCTTCTATCTATTTGCATTAATTGGGGCAAGTATTTAAACTGAATTGGTGTGCTAGTTCAGTATGACTCAGTTTCATCAATTTTATCAGTTGATTACCTCATTTAGTGGGTGTTTTCATTTTTCTATATAACTAACCTCAAAATTTAAAACTAGCCTTGTCATTGAGAGTCCAAAATTAATTTAATTTCTAACAAGAGAATGAGAAAGGGCGCAATTAGGATACATGATAAAGTAAGTTTTAAATCAAAAAGATCAAATTTAAAAAACATAGAATGATAATCTGACAAACTGGGTTTAATTACTGTGAATTTTGACCCAATACAGATGTAAATACCACAAAATATCTACACGTACGCATGTCCATCAATAAGGTTTACTGGCAGAGGCCTTTTGCAAAGTAATTTGATAATATATATAATAACTAGAAAATGTTTATAAAATTCCTGACTTACCACAGGGAAATAAACACTCCATCTTAAAAAACTGGGAAACTATCTGGGCATGAAGACGTCCATTACGGTGTTACTTGTAACAGTAATACATGAAAATCGACATAAACATCCAACAATAGGAAAATGACTAAATAAATAAGAGTATCATGAAACTGATGGAATTCTGTACGGCCATTAACGGAGTAAAAATCCTGGAGGCTCCATAGGAGCATAGGACACTCCCGTACCCAAGTGTTAAACGCTGTCTGAGCCGCCGTTTAATTTACGTGAGGACCACAGAACTGCCTCTGTTTACCCAGTGGTGCTCAGCGCGAGCATGTCGGACTCTTGCTAAGAACAGCAGGCGGAAGCTGGTATGTTCCGAGCATCTGGTAAGCTTTACGTGTAGCTTGTTTAAGGCAGTGCTCGCTGCGCTGGTTTGCTGGGGCGACCGCATGGAAGCCCCGAGACGCCGCTGCCTCCCCGCTCCGGAGGCCAGAAGCCCGGCCCGCGGGCCTCGAGCCGGAGGCCCCGCCGCGGCCCCGCGCCGCCTTTACGAGGCGCCCTCCCCGCGCTGGTCGTCTCGGATTTTTGCCTTTTTGGACAGCGCTCGCGTTGGACTGGGCCACCCAAGCCTCGCGGTAAAGAAGTGCCGGCCAACGCAGGAGGCCTAGCTTCAGTCCCTGGCCGGGAACATCGCCGGGGAGGAAAAGGGCGACCCTCCAGTGTTCTCGCCCGGGAAATCCCGTGGGCGGGAGCCTGGTGGGCTACAGCTCATGGGGTTGCAAAGAGCTGGGCAGGACCCAGCGACTCAACGACGAAGTGCGTGTGTGCACGCGCCACTTCAGCCACGCCGACTCTGTGCAGCCCTGCGAGCCGAAGCCCGCTGGGCTCTGTCCGCGGGACTCTCCAGCCGCATCCTGGAGTGGCCGCCACGCCCTCACTCGGACCGTCCCGACCCCGGGACCGAGCCCAGGACTCTCGTGCCTCCTAGTTGCGGGCAGGTTCTGTATCACTTTAATAGCAGGGCTCATTGCTGCCTGGGAAACCCCTAGCAACAGCAGCGAGCTCTTAGCAAGTCGATTGCCTGTAAAGACTGTCAGGTAAAAGACGACCAGGACACCAAACGAGTGCCCAACAGGCTTCAGCGCGAAGGGCTCCGGGGCGGCAGGTCGAGGAAGTCCGCGTGAGAAGTGTGTTTATATACGCTCGCTGCGAGGGGTGGCCAGGTTAGCGGACGGGGCCTTGGATAGGCTGCCGGCCGAGGTGTCGCGGGCTGATGGGTCCTTCTACGTGGCGGATGCGGGCGGCTTTAGCTGGCAAACCGCGCTGTCACTGGTCCCCGGGATCTGGGAGGCCCCTTCCTTAGGGACTTCCCCCGCCGGCGGGGAGGGAAGGGGCGGCCCATCAGGTCGGGGTCCGACCTTACAAAGACGTGTTCTCTAAATTAGGTCAGCCTCTGAGACGCTGGGGGTTAAGCACGCCAACAAATGGGTCAATTCAACCCATTACACTTAGTACACTGTAATGTTTTAATAAATATTGGCTAATACTGTTATTATTCTTGCCAATAGTATTAAGAGCAGTAGTCAGAGAATATCATGAGATTTGTGTTGTGAAACCTACTGCGCTAACCAAGTAGGATGAAAAGCGTTGGTTTTCCAGGGTGATAAGTTTCTAATAAGCAACTTAGTGCTTCCTTCTGTTTTTCTCACTCTTATTTTTAAATTCGCATCATCCTATCCTTCTGTAGATTTTGCACTGTTTTAAAAGGGGGGAAGTCTAAAACATCTCTTAAATATTAATATAAGCAATTGCCATTCAACCATAAGTACAGATTCCCAGGCTTTCCTCGATTTCCCGTCTTCAAATAGTGTCTTTTTCACCGCAAATAGAAACATGCCTATGAAGAGGCCAGCTCCCTGATGGAGGAGGAGGGAGGCTCTCTTCTTTCATCCTGTGTCTTTAACTACTGCTCGAAGCAGCAGCCTTCTCCCCTGCCTTTGTGTCAGTCCCTAGGCTTTCTCTTTCCTTTCTGGCCACACCATGCAGCCTGTAGGCGCTTAGTTCACCAGCCAGGGGTCGAACCCTCGCTCCTGCACTGGAGTGCAGTGTCTGAACCACCAGGCCTCCAGGGAAGTCCCAGTTCTTAGAATTTTGTGTCAACATTTCTGCTTTTCCTGGCCAGAAAAACAAGGCATAATGTTTAACTTTCTCTCATCTGTGTAGTGATCACAACATACATGTTTCTGCCTGTAGACTGTTTGCAGGAAAAAGGCCCTCAGGCCAGGTGACAGAATCTTTGCTCTTTTCACAGTTATTCTTTTCTCTCACGGTCTTTTTAAATATTTGTTTTCCTCCAGTATCTGGTCTGTAGGATTTCTGTCTTCCTTGTGTGTCACCATCCTTGAGTTAGGACCCAGTGTTTTGTTTTCAGAAAAAAACCATCTTGGATTGTGTAGCTTTCAGATTAAGAAGAAATGAATGATAGAGGGAACCGTCAGTTTGGAGTATTGATGAGCCACTTTTTAAAATATGCATAGATTATTCAGCTAAAATTTCCACACCTTTATTTTATTTGACCGTGCTGGCCTCCCTTGCTGTGTGGGCTTTCCTCTGTTGCAGAGGGCGGGCGTTCCCCTCTGCCTGCGGAGCGGGCCCCGGGCTCGCGGCTCAGTGTTTGGGGCCCGGGCTCCAGAGTACAGGCCCAGGAGCCGTGGTGCACGGACCGTTGCTCCAGGGCGTGTGGGATCTTCCTGGACCAGGGATCGAACCCAAATCTCCCGCACTGGCAGGCAGATTCTTTACCACTGAGATATCTGGGAAGCCCCTGGGAAAGAAACTTTAAATTGAAATGCATTGTTTTCACCTTTAAGATACAAACTGTCTTAAAATAGTAAGACTCAGTGTTAACACGAGGTTTAGCAGAAGCCACAGTCCCTGGGACTGTAGTCATAAGCGCTTCTGTCTGGCACTGCTCCCGATATCTCAGGGTCCCTACAGTTTTGGAAAGAAATTTTATGTGCAAGAAAACAGAGGATCAGTTAAGTGAATTATTATTCATCCAAATGATAGGATACCCAATGATCATTAAACACTGAGTTAAGGACAATATTTCATGGAAAATGTTCACAATATATCAAGTGAAAGAGCAAGCTAATAAATATAATACACATTCGATTTTCTGCAATAATGATTAAAAAGAGTGGAAGTCTATACATCAAACTTAAACCACAACTGTTTCTAGGCAATGGCACAATGGGAAAAGCTTTGTGATTTTAGCATTTTATAGTTTTTTTTGAATGAACATGCACTGATTATGAAGTTGGGTGGACTGAAGTTGGGGTGTGTTACAGTGCTGAGGGGTGAGGTAAAGCCATTGTATAGAGAACCTTGACTTTATAATACACTGGAGTATCAACACCCATTCATTTATTTAACCACTTAACCATTAATTCATTTAACAAATACTTTCTACCCTTTTACTCTATGATAATCACTGAGGAAGGGCTTCCCAGGCGGCTCCATGGTAAAGAACCATCCTGCTAATGCAGAAGACACGGGTTCAGTCCCTGGGTCAGGAAGATCCCCTGGAGGAGGAAATGGTAACCGTCTTCAATATTCTTGCCTGGAGAGTGCCATGGACAGTGGAGCCTGGCAGGCTGCAGTCCATGCGGTCTCCTACGAGTCGGCCAGGCCTTAGCAAATAAACAACAATAACAACAACATCACAGTGGAGGCCCCCATGGATATACAACCGTGAGCAAAACAAGCTCAGCCCCTGCCCTTCTGGAGCTTAGTGGGGAAAGGGAAAACAATAAGCATCACCCAAGTACACGTATAATTCTATCCAAATAAGTGCAGTGAAGGAAAGGAATAGTGCTATGAGGGTCCACGGCAGCAATGCTATATCCATGTTCAAATTGTAAATTATTATCTAATAAAAATATATAGTGCCTCCCTGTGTGTGTGTGCGCATGCATGTGTGTGTGCATGTATGTATGTATGTGTGTGTGCATGTGTGTGTGCGTGTGTGTGTGTGTGTGGTATGTTGTGTGTTGTCACCAGCAGCATCATCTCAAGTGAATGCTCCAAAACTAGGAAAGGAAGATTCTGGGAGAAAATATCTAGAAATACCAGAAGAGTCTGAAAATTCTTCAAAAGTAATATTGAAAAAAAAAAATTGAACCTTTGCATAAGGAATCCTGGATAATTGGCTGAAAGTGAACCCCTGAAAATTTAGAGTTTTCCACCATGCTCTTATCATTCATGCATTTTCCCTCAGAAGCTGAAAGATAAATCTGAGAAGCTCTGGGTAAACACTGACTAAGACTCTGCACTTTGTGGGTGTGGGAAGGCGACATGACTTATTCCCTGTTATCATCGGGTCTCCTATTAGGCAACCTCAGCAAGGAGTCTGGATAGATGAACATGTCAGGCTGGATGCCTGGTGATAATTCAGACTGGGGTTGAGTTGAAGTCACCACTCAAACAACTGGGAGTGTACAGCTGTACACAATTCCGTTTAGACTGCAGGAAAAGGAGAAGAGGATTCTTGGGGTAAAGAATCCGCCTGGCAACGCAGCAGATGCCAGGGACCCAGGTTTGATCCCTGGGTCAGGAAGGTCCTGGAGGAAGAAATGGCCACCACTCTGCTATTCTAGCCCACAGAATCCCTGGACAGAGGAGCCCGGTGGGCCACAGTCCACGGGCTGCAGAGAGTCAGGCACGATGAACACATGCACACATCACTTTATAACAGGTTTATTTAGTCTTGTAAGAAAATGAAGGGGAAGCAGCAGAAACCGCTCAGCTGGCACCGGGATTTGCAGCTGGAGCGGCTCACGGTCCACTTGCCTGGGCTCCGGGATTTCTCTCTCAGCTCAGACACGCTTTCCTGATTCCCCAGTCTCCTTACAAAGCAGAGTCAGGTGCTGCCTCACTTTCCAACATCAATAAAACAGGTCTAATTTTCCTAAGTCGATGAGGGCCTGATAGATCTGATGACCTTTTGTTGGAATGTCATTTACAAGTATGATTAAATTATTCTCTGTGGCTGAATTGATACCTATAGTAGATATATCTTCCTCCAGAGGCAGCAGAAAAGTCTATGGCTTTACCCTCTCGTGCACTGCAGAGATCTTTTGTAGGCAGATTATAGATTTTCATCTTTGGACTTGAAAAGGTGACCCTAGTGATAATGACTATTTTTTATAATCTGTTTAGGAAATGCTATCGTTCTTCTTCAATCTGATTTTCTATATCTATAGGAGTACACCTTCAAAGGCTATGTATGTATTTAATCTAAGAGGGAAAATGGACAAAGTGACAAGAACGCTAGTCAAATTTCTTGGGCTCTTTTTTCAGGGAAGTAAGAAAAGTAATGAATTGATGTTTCAGAGCATTGTTTATTTGCTTTTTTAAGTGTTGTACATACATGATCTTATTTAATCTTAATAATAACATTTGATGTATAATCTTTGCATTTAGCTTATACTGTGAAGGTCTCCTATGTATTAAATACTGTTTACATATCTTGGAAACAGCCAGTCTTGCTCTCATCAAATCTATCTTTACATGAGGAAAACGAGATGCAGGCTTTCGAGGTGTCCATATCTTATGCCTAGAACTTAATAAGTGGTCCGTAAATATTGACTGTGTAAAACAGGAGTTCAGTCAGGGATGCCTGTTTCCACAACCCAGTCTTTGTTCTGGGTTGTGTGTGTGTGTGTGTGTGTGTTTGAAAATACTATTCAGCCACAAAAAAGAAGGAAGTCTTGCCATTTGCAAGAACATGGGTAGATCTTGAGGGCATTGTGTTAAGTGAAATGTCAGACACAGAAAAACAAAAGCTGTATTATCTCATTTATATATGGAACCTAAAAACAAAAAGCAAGCAAACTCATAGAAAAAGAGATCAGGATTGTGGTTGTCAGAGGCAGAGATGAGGAGTGAGGAAATGGATGAGGTGGTCAAAAGGTAAAAATCCTTACGGATTCAGACTTTTTTCCCCCCACAAAGTATATTCTTTATCAGCTCTCTCAGAGTAAATTTTGGAGAGGCTCGCTTTCTTAATTCAAATAGACCTGAAAATGCCTTTTAAAAAATGAACTATCGGTGCATGCAAACATAAAGAAACAGTGCCGGCCATAATGATGTAGTTCAATGGTTTTTAAAATAATAATAGTAACAATAAAAATAAAATCTTAGATAACCAGCACCCTTATCAAGAAACAGAAGCTCCCTAGCCTCTCAGGAGCCCCCACTGAGTGTCTCTAAGTCACTGCCTTCTCTTCCCACCTGGAAGATAACCTTCATCCTGACCCCTTTTTTTTGACACGTGGAATTGTTGCGGCATGCAGAATCCTTAGTTGCTACACGTGGGATCTAGTCTCCGACCAGGGATCAGACTCTGTCTGCCTGCACTGCCAGTGTGGAGTCGTAACCCCTGGACCACCAGGGGTGGCCCTGTCCTGAGTTTTTACCCCAGACTTTAGTTTGCCTGTGTTTGAACTTGAAGTTAATTTTAGAAAACAGTAATCCTCTTTTGCCAGGGAAGGAAACTCTGCTCTTCGGGAAGGTTGCTTTAGCTGATGCTGACCGTGCAGGCGGCACGTCTGCCAGCTCACTGTAAGTCCCCTAAGGATAATGTCCATATCACGCCACCTTCCAAAATCAAGATGGAACCAGCCAGTGTGGGACAGATGGCAAGGGTGATGTCCCCCCACACACCGAGAGGGTGATATAAAGAGGGCTTCCCGGGTGGCGCAGGGATGAAGAATCCCCCCCGCCCATGCAGGAGGCGCAGGAGAGCTGGGTTCAATTCCTGGGTTGGAAAGATCCACTGGAGGAAATGGCAACCCACTCCACTGTTCTTGCCTGGAGAATCCCACGGACAGAGGACCCTGGTGGGCTACAGTCACACAGAGTCAGACATGGCTGAAGCAGCTTAACGCCCCCCCCCAACCCCCGCCACACACACATACACATCGTCAAGGTCTGAACATGTATGTCCCTCCAAAACTTATGTATTGAAGCCTAACCCCCAAGGTGTGGCTTGGGAAGTGAGTTAGTGCAGAGACAGAGCCCTCAGGAATGGGTTAGTGCCTTCATAGCGGTCCAGCACATTCCCCTTGCCTTTTCCACTGTGTGGGTTTTCAGCAAAGAAATGGTCATCATCTAGGAAGGGGGCTCTCATCATACATTGAATCTGCCAGCTCCTTCATCTTAGGCTTCCCAGCCACCAAGAAACATAATGTATCCAACCTGTGGTGTCTTATCTCTGCCTTTTCACACTGTTCGTGGGGTTCTCAAGGCACGAATTTGCCATTCCCTTCTCCAGTGGAGGTCGCATGGCATGGCTCACAGTTTCATTGAGTTATACAAGGCTGTGATCCTGATGCTGGGAAGGATTGAGGGCAGGAGGAGAAGGGGACAACAGAGGATAAAACGGCTGGATGGTATCAGCGACTCAGTGGACATGAGTTTGGTCAAATTCCAGAAGACAGTGAAGGAAAGGGAAGCCTGGTGTATTGCGGTCCATGGGATCACAAAGAGTTGGACACAGCTGAGCAACTGAACAACAAGAGTCTGTGGTAATTTGTCATAGCAACCAGAACAGAATAATATGCCATATTGTTACATGTGGGTTTTATCTAAGCTCTCAAACCAGTTAATTACACTTAGGGTAGAGTCTGTGGCCCTAAAGCTAAAACACAATCTTTATTCAAGAAAATACACTCACTGACTTTTTTTCTCTCAACCCTGAAACGTTTCGGTCAATTGCATTTGGTCATGAGAAAAATAATAGCATTAAGGATAACCTAAAAATTTCAGCCAAAGAAATACAGGGATCATTAAATTATTATTATTGGCCACACGTTGGGGCCTGTGGGATCTTAATTCCTGGATCAGGGACTGAGCTTGTGCCCCTGCACTGAAAAGCAAAGTCTTAACCACTGGGCTGCAGGGGCCGTTCCTGGGATCGCTACGTTACTAACTCCGATACCCTCAGAAATTCATCTGGCAGTCAAAATGTCTCTGAAAGGATTAAGTAAACTTTTAAATACCTGTTACTTTACCATTGAAAGAAATGCATCATGTGTATTTCACAAGGTACCCCTGACATGTAGATTATTTCAGCTGATAGTTTCTGAGACCAAAAATAATAATAGTAAAGGATTTTTCCTGCCTTTTCATTCAGAGGTCTTAAAGAAAAATTAATTGGGGAGTTTTAATTATTTTACTTTGACTTTAGAGTTCTCTAATTGTAATTAGTCAGAGAATAAACATCTTGTATACAATTTTCACTTCCAAAGTCATGTACCAAATATCTTTGATTTTTCATGGGTTTGCCAGTGAACATTCATTCTTCTTGTCAAGGAACCCACTCTCATAGCAGCAATTCATCTTACCCTGGTGGCCTCTTGATTACAGCAAGCAATGTGAATTCAGTGTTTCAAAGTTATTTTTTACACGGAAAAAGAAAATACACATGTTAACCCTAAATGACATTGTCAGCTGTCAACTTATCAATGATTGGCCTATGTCACTTGCTCAAATTCAAAAAGCTGTTTTGTAATGTCTGGAAATTGATTCTGAAGAGTGCATATGCTGTGAGCCTACTTATTCACCCAACGAGGACACCGCTCTGTCCAGAGACGTGATTCTGTCCGTGCACGAGCACATCCTTGCATCTGTACCTCCCTCTGTTGACGTAACTATAGGGAGAGCTTCGAGCCGCTCTTTCTGGGGACAGGATTAGAAGAGGCTCATTGCTACTTTTATATCTCCGTATTGTTTGACAAACTCAGTCAAGTTTACTAGGTATAAGTCTCAGGCTGTAAACTGAAGTGTACGGAAAACATCTTTTCTCAGTGTGATTTTCCCCGTTTTAATTTTTTTGACTTTTTGTTCTGTGTTGGGGTATAGCCAGTTACGACTGAGCGACTTCACTTTCCTTCCACTTGAGCCAGTTAACAGTGTGACAGTTTCAGGTGGACATCGAAGGGGCGCAGCCGTGTGTACGCCTGTAGCCACGTGTGCTGTGATCAGGTCTTGTTCGATTCTCTGCGAACCTGTGCACTATATACCCTGCCAAATTTCTCCGTCCGTGGGATTTTCCCAGGCAAGAATGGTGGTCATTTCCTCCTGCAGGGGATCTTCCCACCCCAGGAATCTAATCCGTATCTCTGAGTCCCCCACACTGCAGGTGGATTCTTTACCACTGAGAGCTGGGAAGCCCCATATACGTGTACGCATTCTCCCCTCCCATCGAGGGCATCGCACAGCGTTGAGCAGAGTTCCGTGTGCCGTGCAGAGGCCCTTGCTGACTGCGCATTTTAGGCACAGCACCGTGTACTGCAAGAGGCCACGCCAATGCATCTCGTGCTGACTCAGCAGCGGAAAGGCAGCGATCTAGACTTTCGCACTTTCTTCCTGTTACCGTGGAGCCTGCAGACACCCTTGTTCCAATCTGGTTTTCATCTGCTGGTCCATGGAATCAGCTGCATCCTCCTCTTCCTGACTGAGAGGGCTCGTCACACCCTCTGGATGTCCTTAGACCGATCGTTTTCCTGCCCCTAGACACACGGGAAGCACTTCCCACGTCCTGTGCTGTTGTAACTCGCAGAAAACTCTGTGGGGCTCACCTGCCCGAACACATGAAGATGCAAAATAAGTGAGATCAAATCAGACAGTAACCACGGGGGCAAGGACATCAAAACTGGATAGGAGAATAGGAAGCTCCTGGGGTGGGACACCTGTGTCAGGGGGCCAGTCAGGGATGGCTTCCTTGAAGTGATGCTATTTGAGTTGACATGCATACTGCTGTCTCCATGATAAGATTGTAAATTTAAGGTAGGACATGATCAGAGTCATTGATGATCTCAAAGACCTGGCATAAAAAGGGTACAAAATGGTCCAGCTGGTGTCCAGAACCAGAAGTTCATCAGCAGCACCCCTGGGCATGGGCTCCTGGGAGGTATTAATCCTATTATTTATCTTCTCTATCCTGTTAGGGCCCATTCCTTTCAGGACTCAACCTCCATAGATAAAGTCGAAGAGCACAGGCTGGGTCACGTGCTCCCCAAAGCTTAGGGAAGATGGAGACATCTTTATGTCTAACTTCTCCAATAATTCTCCAGAAAGAAGGTGCCCTGTGAGTTATGCCACCAAAAGCGGTGAGTGCGCGTGGACATCACCGCAGGCTTTCGCCGTCGCCTCAGGACCAGCAGCGAGGCGCCCACTGCCGCTTCGCTTAGCATATTCCATCTTGAGAAGGAAATCTGCCTTTTCGTGTAGTGACTGGCTCAAGAAGTTTCTTCCCTAGTATGGACTAATATCAAATTATTGCCTGCCTTTCCCCAAATCTTGTTTAAGAAGGTTGGCAAGTAGAATTAAAAATAATAAAAAGCGAGGCAGACATCTTGATCCACCCCAAGGAGGTTTGTCTCCGAAACTGCCTGAAGCCCTTCCCGGGCACAGCAGACGCTAGTGAGCGTGGTGCTGAGCAGGCCTGGAAGGAAAAGACGGAGTCTGGCGTTTGTCTTTATTCGTCACTGATAATATGGTTTGGGATATTTATTAATGCCACTAAAGCCTCTTTCTTCATCTTTTAAGCAGGAAAATAATACCACAACATGGGTTTTCATGAGAGCAAATAATGTAAGGTCTGCAGAAGGAAGCAATTAAATGCACATCCCCTCGTGCTAATGACTAACACGAGTGTTTGGAAGCTAACTCTTTCCACCAACTTAGCATTTGTGCCAAAGAAAACTGATCGCAGTCGGGTTTAAAACCATGGAGATGCTCTAAACTGTGACTCTGTTCATTGAGCTCCTTCCTGACCTTAAAGTTATCTTTTTCCCCTCTACAAGCTTATATTCACTGGTATTGTTATGAGACCGCATTTTACAAATTTTGTTATGCTCACATTTTAGTTTCATGTTAGGTGGCTCAAACAGATTAAACTGGATTTACAACCATCTCAAGCAGCCCTGATACGGCCAGTAATCGTGTACAACATCTACAGTCTCGGAATAGCACTGGCCTATTTGCTGGAGGAATTTAGACCTTCTCAACACTTTCCATTTTGCATTCCATCCATCTTCACCTTGACACATTCCTCTGTTCCAAAAGCCTCCTTTAGTTTATTTTCCAAAATCAACATATTGTTTAAAAGCTATAAAGCCCTTTAGGTTTGGCAGGAAGTCTTATCATTGGACAAGCTTTTGATGCGATTATATTGTTGGTTGGAAACTTGAGTACCTCTCCTTATTTCAGTGGAGTGCAACATAAAGGATGGCTTGGAGTCCAGGGATATAATCGGATAGGAATGAAGTCAGAGGATTTACCCCCCCTCAGCTTCGCTTCTGTGATTTACATTAATATTAAAGGTCAGATCGAATGTTCCACACGCCCTGAGGCTCTTTACCTCACACCATTAGGGAGTAGAAATCTGCATTGTTACGCAGGCTTGATTCTAGACATAGTGAAGCTTTTTAGAAATAATTTTATTTATTTTCAGCTGTGCTGGGTCTTGCTGCCAATGGGCTTTGCTCTCACTGCGGTGAGAGGGCTTCTCGTGTCGGGGGCTGAGCTGGTTGCAGAGCAGGAGCCGGATCCGGGCACGCAGGTTTCAGCAGCTGCACCGGGCGGCCCCGCAGCTGTGGTTCCCGGTCTGGAGAGCACAGGCTCAATAGTTGTGGTGCGCGCACTTCCTTGCTCTGCAGAAGGTGGAATCTTCCAGAACCAGGGATCAAACCCACATCCCCTGCATTGGCAGGTGGATTCTATACCACGGAGCCACTAGGGAAGCCCAGTGAGGACTTTTTTAAAAGAACAATTTTCGTTCAAATCTTGCTTAAGCCGTAGCTTAAATTAAGGGCTGACTGTTGTTTCCTGAAAGCGCAGAGACAGAAGACAGCAAAGAACAGTGAAAATGTAAGGAGGAGGCAGATGTCAAGGCCTGTAATCATTATAGGCATGCATTTTTCAGCCCTAAAATGTATAAGAATTGGATCTTAAGCCAAGGCTTAACATCGCTTCTTACTCTATGAAATAAATTGCTGTTGTTCAGTCACTCAGTCATGTCCAGCTCTTTGTGACCCCTTGGACTGCAGCATGCCAGGCTTCCCTGTCCTTCGCTGTCTCCCAGAGTTTGCCCAAACTCATGTCCATTGAGTCAGTGATGCATGCCATCCAACCATCTCCTCCTCTGTCACCTCCTTCGCCAAAAATCCTGCCCTTAATCTTTCCTACCATTGGGGTCTGAAATAAATAAGTTCATAGAAAAGACAACAAAATCTATAGCATAACAAAAACACTGAGTAGCCATCGCTGGAGACGGCCCGGCCGAGTCTGGGGGTCAGGGCCCCCACGTCCAGTGTGGGGCTCATGCGTCTCCTTGTGTGACGTTTCACCATGCTAGACCTTCCCACAATCATGCTTTGCTCGTTAAATGCTTGTTGCTGTGAGTTTCCCTTGTGATTGTGGGTTTAAAAGGATTTAGAATACTCAAGCTTCAAAAGTCAAGCAGTTTCTTGGCTGAAGTTAGGCTGATTTTTATTTTTTTAAACAAAGAAGCCAAGGTCAGGGAATTGAATATCCTTCCTGTCGGTATCTATTACAGATGGAGTCAGTTGCCAAGGCAAGGAGGGCTGTTTCTACACTGGCAGGGAAAATTATGTAAACCTGTCTTGATTGTTGTTAAAGTTCTCCAGTACAAGAAAGGTGATCATAATTAGTTTCTTTCTCTTCAACAATGAGTCTTGTTGCTTGTATTCTTTTAAGAATTTATTTTATTTTGCTGGGTTCTAGAGCCAGCTATTCATATGTCAGCCTGCCCCTAAGCAGAGAACATAATTTAGACATTTCCCCTCTCTAGTAGTTAACACGCTACCTGAAATAGGTGACAAGGGAAACAAAATGAGTGCCTGGATAGTAAATGAAAGAGGTCCCAGGGAGGAAGGAATGGAGTCTGTGAGCCTGAAACTGGCATTCTCCAACCAGAGCAGGTGGTGCTATGCCTTTGGAATGGAGACTATATGGGTTAATGGCTTCCTTTCCAAATTATGTTAAAAATAAACTTAGGAGAAACAAAGAGAGCTACAGCCTTAGACCACGAAGTGGTCTTTTTCATGTGTATTTTTAAAATCTGTTCACGTGGTTGCGCCAGGTCTGGGTTGTGCCGTGCGAACTCTGAGTTGTGTCATATGAATTCTTAGTTATGTGGGCTCTAGTTCCCTGACTGGGGGTCGAACCCGGGCTGCCTGCATTGGGAGCAGAGCCTTAGCCAGTGGACCACCAGGGGAGTCCCCATCAAGTCTTTATTTAGGTTATCAGGTCTTTCATATATACAGCAATAGATTTCTCATGTTTATTTTTATATAATTTTACTAGTAAACCAGTTTAATCATGTCAATGACTCTCAGGGTTTAATATCACCCACGCATTTGCAATGGATCTTCATATACATATACATATACATATACGTATATGATTGTATTGGTGTTTCTCGTGGTGCTGGGTCTCTGTTGCTACGTGGACCTTCTCCGGTGGCAGAGAGCAGGGCTGCCCCAGGCTTGCCATGTTCAGGCTTCCCACTGTGGTGGCTTCTCTTGTCGGGGAGCACAGGCTCCAGGCGTGAGGGCCTCAGTGGTTTCCACTTGCAGGCTTTAGGGCACAGGTTCAACAGTTGTGGCAGAAGCGCTTAGCTGCTCTGCAACGTGTGGGATCCTCCTGGATCAGGGATCAAACCCGTGTCTCTCGCGTTGGCAGGTGGATTCCTCCCCACTGAGCCACCAGGGACGCTCCTGCAATGGACCTTTACTGAAGGGCTGGGAGGAACTCAAAAGTTTCCTCCTCAAAGTTGGAGGTCAAGATTAGAGAAGAACGTAATTGCAGTAGGAAAAAAAAACAAGGTATTCCTCTTGTTTCGCAGACTCTACCTCCTCCTTTAAATGTATAGGGGCAGAGAATCAGAGTGATATAATGGAGAAAAAAAAAAAAGCCTTTCCATGTGGAATAACCACGATTCTGCCCGTGACGAGCATCTGCAAACTCGCAGGCAGACGCCCGCCTGAAGCTGACGGCGACGCGAAGTGACGGCTGCAACTAAAGTGAAATCTGTTGAGGTGGTTTTCTCTCTTTCCTTGGGAGATTTTCTAAGGTGACAGCCAGAGAGAATATGGCTCTTCGATGCAGTTAAGCCGTGACAGAGCTAATACTCATTGTTTCAAGGCAGCATCAATGTCACTTTGATTGGGCTGTTTATTTTTAAGGCCACTGTCTTTTGGATCTGGATTGGCTACTGAATCACCCCTTTATTATTGACTTGGGTATTGTTATGGAGCTGATAAAAATGTTTGGGTTGGTTACAAGTTCCAAAGAGCTCCAAGCAGCCCTACAGCACAATTCTATGTGCTCTTTGGAATCATTCATTTTCTGAGTGTCAGGATGCGAAAAGACTTCTCTGAATAGAATTGAAAATCGTTTGTGCCTAAGGACTTAGGCTATTTTTTTCTATTGCACACTGTTGTTTAAAGCCTTCAGTAGTTTTTTAACGAGATTTTTTTATAAGAAGAAAATGCATTCATCACTTCAGAACAATAATTGATAAGGAAAACATTTTGACACATCTTGAAGGCATCACAAATGACAAGAGGTCTTGATTAAGAGTCCTCCAGCTTCTGTTTGTTTTCCACATCGAGCTACAGAAGACTAACTAGCTTGCTTATGTGGCTGGTGCCATCCTTGACTTTTCTTTTACGTTTTTCAGACAATGAAATTCAACACATACTTATCTAGTATCCCTCCCTCCACTAAACACTATCTACCTGTATGTTTTAAACCAAAAAGTTAAATGAATCTTTATTCACCCTGTGCAAACTCCCTTCCACACACAAAGGGAAATGGAGGGATCCTTTTAAAATACAAACCCACTGAAGCCACTACTCTACTCAAAACCATGTAATTAATGGGAGCCTTGTGATGATGGACTGTGTGTCCAAGGTGTGCATGCATTCATGAGCGTGTGTGCTCAGCTGCTCGGTCGTGGCTGACTCTTTGTGACCCCATGGACCATAGCCTGCCAGGCTCCTCTGTCCATGGGATTTTCAGAATACTGGGGTGGGGTGCCATTTCCTTCTCCAGGGGGTCTTTATGACCCAGGGGTTGAACCTGGGTCTCCTGGGCCTCCTGCAATACATCAGGGTAATTGCTGCTCTACTTCATGAATTCGTTGGCGGATAAATGAATTAATTCATGCAAAGTACTTCAAAATGTATCTGATATGCAGGAAACAGAGAATAAACATCCATTTAGACTCAGCGCTATGAACAATGATTCCTGCATAAACAAGTTCCCATAGTCATTTTAGATATTACTTTTAGCTATTCATTTAATAAAATGTCTATTTTATTCATATCTAAATGTCTATTTAAAATAGACATTTTATTAAATGAATGCTAAATACTGAAGATGTAAAGATAAATACTATCATCTCTTTCCTCAGGAAGAGAGGAGTGTAATGTATAAGTCATTGTAAATATCACTGGAAAAATTACTGCAACATCTGAAGTCCATCTGAATTATTGCTTTTTTGACTGTGCTCTGCCTTCGCTGCTGTGAGCGGGCGTTTCTCCGGCTGCTGAGGGCAGGGGGCGCTCTCCAGCTGCGCGGTGCGGGCGCTTCTCCGGCTGCTGAGGGCAGGGGGCGCTCTCCAGCTGCGCGGTGCGGGCGCTTCTCCGGCTGCTGAGGGCAGGGGGCGCTCTCCAGCTGCGCGGTGCGGGCGTTTCTCCAGCTGCTGAGGGCAGGGGGCGCTCTCCAGCTGCGCGGTGCGGGCGCTTCTCCGGCTGCTGACGGCAGGGGGCGCTCTCCAGCTGCGCGGTGCGGGCTTCTTGTCGCAGGGGCGTTTCTTGTTGCAGAGCGTGGGCTCCGGGCTTGTGGGCCTCAGTCTCTGCAGCAGCAGGCTCTGCAGGGCAGTGCGCAGCCCTAGAGAGTCGGGCTTCAGTGACTGTGGCACCCGGCCCCGCTGCTCCGTGGCGTGCGGGACCTTCCCAAACCAGGGACTGAACCCACGTGCCCTCCATTGGCAAGTGGATTCTTATCCACTGTACCGCCCAGGAAGTCCTTTCAATTAATTTTAAAACATGATTTTGCTCGCTCACAATAGACTTATTCATAGTGACTCCATTTTATTTTTTTACATAGTAAAAAATTTATTTTAAAACAAAATAATCAAATAATGGATGGATGATAGCAAATATTTTAGAGAAGACTTGGATGCAGAAACAATAGATAACTCAGAAAGATGCATCTCAGCCTATGTGGAAAATGAAATGTCAACGTTAAGAATCAAGTGTGACATTGATAAATTAATTTTTAAATCAGTAAGAAAACCAATAGATTGAACTAAATTGTAGTTGAGAAAGATGTCATTATTATTTTACAGCCATGTTTACTTCTACACTCATGCAGAAATTAAAGGATAATAGACTACGGGTCTATAACTAAGATCATTGAATAGAAAGGAGGAATAATTGGTATAAAAAACTGAATTAAGGGACTTAAATTCAGGTTAAATTCTCTACTCAGCTTCTGGACCTCAGGGAGCAACTGAAGGCTGGGCGGCTCTCCATCAAGGCGGGATCAGGCTTCCGCCGGGCAGGGAGCCGGGGTGCGTGCCCCTGAGGCTTACGCACGAGGCAGCGGGCGGCATCCTGGCCAGAATTGGACGCACGGGGAGCGCCTGTTTCTGCGCCTCTGTGATGCGTGGGCGCCGTTGGTGCAATTCCAAAGGCCATCCAAACGGTCATCACCGAGAGTTGTTTGCAAATCTTGTGATGTGTTAGCCAAGGCCATAGGTAAAGAAAGATATAGGGAAGAAAGAAAAATAGAATGAAATAAGATACAAAATAGAAACTAAAGTCAAGAGAGGGCAAGCAAGGGGGAAGCCAGAGGGGAGTGGGGCAGTCTCTCTGGGTACCTGTCTCCTCGTCCCCTTCATCGGCTTTAGCAGGTGCCCCTTACTGGATGGACATAGTCACTTGTCCTTAGACCACGGAATGCCATCTACCCCAGAACTGCTGCAGGCATAGGTGCAAAATTCCTCCAAGACAGCATGAACGTTGGAGAACTGAAATCTCCACGTGGAGCAGGGGTTCCCTTAAGGCACCAGGTCTTGACTTCTGTTTTCTAACATGATTCACATTTAGAGGTTTTTGTTTTTGCTTTGGTTTGTCCTCTGGCCTGAGTGTGGAGGAACTTCAATATGATGCAATCAGAGGCAACATGGCCCCTGATCTGGCAGTGATATATAATCTGTTAAGCATAAAAACAAGAAGCCACTATTTCAAGTAAATGATATTCCCACTGCAGGGCAGGCTCTTTTCAGCTTTCTTTCTTTCTTTTTTTAATGTTTTACTCAGATAAAAACAACATTTATTATTATAAAATAGTAACATCATTTTTTACTAGGCTGTTTAACACAATATAGAGGTCTAGATGCAAATGAGCACTTTAAAAATAAGACACTCCCCCATCTTGATTTGATATTTGCCAGAAAAGTCATTTTTATAAAATGATCTATGGAGCCTTTCTACAGGATTATAAAAAAATTATAAAATATTTAGAGTGCAATAAAATGCAGTGTTCTTATTGCTTCCTCATACTAATTGTTACATCTATTTTTATATCAAGGAATAGTCGATAGTCTGAAACATGAAACCCTTCACAAGGGGCAGGAAGCGGACAGTGCAGCTTGAGGGCAGCTGTAGGCTGGTCTACCACTTTGGCTGCTGCCTCAGGAAATTGGCTGTAATTGCCGTTTAGTCTCCAAGTCATGTCCATGTTTGTGACCCCGTGGACGGCAGCACGTCAGGCTCCTCTGTCCTTCACTGTCTGCCAGAGCTTGCTCAAACTCATGTCCATTGAGTCAGTGATGCCATCCAACCATCTCATCCTCTGTCGTCCCTTCTCCTCCTGCCCTCAATCTTTCCCAGCATCAGGGTCTTTTCCAGTGAGTTGGCTCTTCCCATCAGGTGGCCAAAGTATTGGAGTTTCAGCATCAGTCCTTCCAATGAATATTCAGGACTGATTTCCTTTAGGATGGACTGCTTTGATCTCCTTGCAGTCCAAGGGGCTCTCAAGGGAACCCAATGGGCTTCCCTGGTGGTCTAGCTGTTAAGAATCTGCCTCCCAACACGGGGGCTTGGGTTTGATCCCTGGCTGGGGAACTAAGGTTCCACATGCCTCAGGGCAACTAAGCTCAAGCAGCAGACTATGGCCTGACGCAGCCAAAATTAAATAAGTAAAATATTTTTAAAAATGAAAAGTAGCCAAGTGGAGCCTAGTGTTGGCTTCAGAGACCACTGTCAAGAAGCGAGATGCCCACCTATTTTTAACCCGTGCTCCCCTTTGATAAACAGAAAACAGCGCATGCTCTTCTTTCACAGCTTTGTGAATTCTTAGGGTGATTAGCTATTATTAAATATGAATGAAAGCACAGAGGAGAAAGTGTTTATTTTCAAACTTTACTTTATCTCCCCAGAACGCAGTCCCTCCGGGGGCACAGGACGAGACCTGCCCTCTGTACCCCCTCCACCCACATAAACCACTGCCCAAGATCCCACCGATTTATGCATATTCACCAATTCTTTTTATGTTGGAATGTCCTCAGCAATTTTGGGGAATATCAAAACAGGTAAAAATTATTGAGGCCTGACAGCTGCAAAAGGTCACCAGACTAAATCCATCAGGATTCTCTCTCCCGCATCACAACACACAGACAGAAATTAACTGACCCTCACGCTTGCTGAGGGACAGCCCCCAGCCCTTTCCACGTCTGGTTTCATAAAAGAGCCAGGCTCCTCTAACTATTTTAGACTCCATACAAATCAGAATATAAATTAGCCAGGTGTAAAACATGCATTTAAAAAAAGAAATCCCTTGATTATCAGAATGAAACCCAAAAAGTTATGAGAAAGGGGATCGGGAGGCTTCCCTGATGGCTCAGTTTTAAAGAATTCACCCCTCAATGCAGGAGACCTGAGTTCGATCCCTAGTCCGGGAAGATTCCACAAACCCCAGAGCAGCTAAGCCGGTGCACCACAGCTACTGAGCCTGGGCTCTGGAGCTGGAGCCGAAGCCGATGAAGCCCGGCGCCCTAGAGCCGAGCTGTGTGGCGAGAGAAACCTCCACGCCGAGAGGCCTGTGCGCCGCTGGGGACCAGCCTGCCCTCGCTGCAGCTAGAGAAAAGCCTGAGAAGCAGCGAAGTCCCAGCACAGCCAAAAAAATATATATATATATTTTTAAGTGGGGCTGGTTAGGGAAGTTGAGGGAGAGAAAAAGGGAGAAAGATGTAGAAAGTTAAAAATCTGATTCAGTCACTGGTAGTCGAGAAGCTCTATTCACGCCCTGAAAATTTCTGGGTTGAACTTCCCAAAGAACCAGAGCTCAGATGTGGGTTTAATTTAATTTAAGCAAGGAGAGTTGTATGTTTCTGTCTTTTTTGTCCTGAAGCTTCTTAAACAATGTCTAATATTACATAAACTTTAAAAACTAATTATACATATACATTTTTAAGAAGTTAGATTATTCTCAAATTAAAATTTTAATAATTAAATTTACATAAATTAAAAAAATAATAATGGCGGCAGCTAGTGGGAACGCAGAGAGGGCGGCTGACAACAGAGCAGGCACAAGGGGAGAGCTGTGAGGCCCGGGGAGTCCAGACGCCAGCTTTCACAGGGGGCACCTGAAATGGGGGGGTCTGTGGAGGAGTCCCTTTCCTGCTAATGCGGGCACTGCATGTCTGGAAGCAGAAAACAGGTCTGTGATGAGTGTGGAGGCAGCTTCTGAGATGACCCCTAGGGCCCTGCAGCTGGATTCACACTCTCGCATAATCGCCTCCTGCTTGGCCCAGGCTGGGCCTGTTCCCTCCCTCCCAAGGAAGAGAACGTGGCAAAAGGGCACTGATTCTTAAGAGATCAGGGTGTCACTGATGGTCACTTCCGCCTGCTCACAGTCTCTCTCAGTCACTTCAATGGAGATGGGGCCATCTGCACACCCACAGAGGGGCCCCCAGCCAGCAGCTAGTAAGGACCTAAGACCCCAGTCCAGCCGCAGGGAACTGAACCTCAGCCAGTGGCCCTGGGCGGACTCGGGAGCAGGTCCCCACCCAGGTAAACCCTGAGCTGCCGCAGGCAGCCTTCAGACAGAGCCTAGCCACGCTGCTCCCCTTTCCTGACCCGCGGAGACTGTGACATAATGTAACACGTGTGTGCTATTTTAGCTACGAAGTTCTGGCGTGATTTGCTTTACAGGAATAAATAACCCAGCTTCGCAGGTGGCTCAGTGGTAAAGGATCTGCCTGCCAAAGCAGGAGACGTGGGTTCGGTCCCCTGGTGAGGGAACTGGCAAGGAACTGGCAACCCGCTCACTCCAGTATTCTTTTCTTATTTTTTCCCGTCTATTGTCTTTATTGCTAAGTGTAAGAGAGTGTCCAGTCATGCCTTGCCCATATTCATGACCACACCGGTATTCTCGCCTAGAAAATCCCACCGACAGAGGAGCCTGGCAGACCGCAGTCCGTGGGTTCAAAAAAGAGTCAAACACGGCTTAGCAACTAAGCAACAGCAACGATAAATAAACAGTAAACAACTAAAGCGAGATTTCTTAGATGTCAGTCAGGGACGTTCTTTGTATGTTTCTTGATGTGCTGTGATAGACTGAACAATGCTTCTCCCCACAAAGCGGTCTACTTGTTAATCCCGGGAACTTGTGAATATGGTATGTTATACGGTGAAAGGAACTTTCAGATGTGATTAAATTAAGGATCTTGAGATTGGAACACGATCCCGGAATTTCCAGGTAGAACCAGTGTAATCACAAAGGTCCTTAAAAAAAAGAGAGTGAGACAGGAGGGGCAAGGCCAGGAAAAGGAGAGGTGAGGTCAGAGGGAGAGGTCAGAGCAGCGGGGGAGGGGACACAGGTCGGGGGAGGCTGTGCCCACATGCAGGGAGCCGCCAGCAGGCTGATTTTCTCCAGCACCTCCGCCTATGTCCATATCTTAGCCCCCAGCCCTGTTTTGGATTTCTGACCTGTAAAACTGCAAGGTTTTTTTTTTTTCCTAGTTATTAAAGTGGAAGTCGCTCAGTCTTTGTGACCCCATGGACTATACAGTCCATGGAATTCTCCAGACCAGAATGCTAGAGTGGGTAGCCTTTCCCTTCTCCTGGGGATCTCCCCAACCCAGGGATCAAACCCAGCTCTCCAACACTGTGGGCGGATTCTTTACCAACTGAGCCACAAGGGAAGCCCTGCAGTCACGAAGTCTGTGATAATTTTCTACAGAAGCAGCAGGAAACTACATATATGTATGTGCCTGTCATTAAATCAGCTCACTTTCTGTTCATGGAAACAGTTATTCTGAAGAAGACTTTTGCTATGGGTTTTGGGGTGCTGGTTGTGGCTCAACCCCGTCCCCCAGCACACAGCATGTGTTATGTGTCTCGGTGAATCCACTTCTAATGAAATGTAAAGGCCTGCATGTGCTAGCGCACACACATTCCTCCTAACTCCCAGTTAGTCTCACGCCCCCTGCCCCATGCACCCCTTCTTTGCATCAGCATTTCTGGTCCCTTCTTGCGAACAGGATCGCCTGGACCACTCACAGCAGACGGAGAGGGGGACCCTGCTGTGCAAGGCAGGGAGCTCGGCTGGGCCTTCGTGATGACCCAGGGCAGGATGGGGGTTTGGGGAGGGCGACTCAGGAGGGAAGGAGTATTTGCATACGGATATCCGATTCACTTCATGGTACAGAAGAAACTAACACGGAATTGTAACGCAATTCTCCTCCAATTAAAAAAAATGTATAGGGTTACATTGTGCCACCTAAGATCGCCCGTATAACAGAGCACGTGAGCATGGTGCTTCGCGACCAGTGGCCTAGAAGCGAGGGTGCCATGCCATGCCTTTCAGAACTCACACCTGTGAGCAGAATAAGGATCTGTTTGCTCAAGTTCTTTTTGGCTGTGAGTGCAGTGGAGTTGGAAGTGATCACAAACAGCCACAAATACCAGATGAATTTGCTGGTTTAATTAGGCTTCTCAGAGTTGAGAAGACCTCACTGGCTCCCAATCTGCTGCCTACGTGTGAGACTTCCTCTTACAAAGCACAGATTTTTGCTCTCATTATGAAATGGCTAGGCTAGAATGTGCTTTGCTCTGAGATGCTCTTGAAGAGGGAGTGGCAGCCTACTTCAAGCCGTGGTCCGTGGGTGAGTAAGAGAGACCCGTCGGGGGCTTCCCTGCTGGTGCGGCGGTAAGGAGCCCACTGGCCACTGCCGGAGACTCGGGCTTGATACCTGGCCTGGGGAGGTTCCACAAGCCGCAGAGCAGCTAAGTGTGTGCACGGCGACCACTGCCTGCGCCCTGGGGCGGGAAGCACAGCTGCTGCGCCTGCAGCCGGGAGCCCGTGCTCCACCGCAGGGAACGACCCTGCAGCGAGAAGCCCGAGCACCGCGACCAGGAGCCCCCACTCTCCGCACACAGAGAAAAGCCCAAGCAGAAGGGAGGACCCAGCACAGCCAGAAATGAGCAAACAAATACAATGTTTATAAAAACGATGATAATAAGCCCGGCAGACCTGGAGGCTTTTCCAGCAGCCAGTGGCTTCCAACATGGGGTGATTTTCTCCCCCAGGGAGTATCGGCAACGCTGGGATACTTCTGGCTGTCGCCACTCGGGAGGGCTACTGGCACCTAGCAAGAAGAACCCAAGGAGGCTGCAAAAGACCCTTCAATGCCCAGGACACACCCCACACGCCAAATGCACGAGGAATAACTAGTGAGCCCAAACAGCGCCATCAGTGCCAGGGCTAGAGCTTCTGCAGCAGTCAGCGATGCTAGGTCAGTTAAACCGTCAAAAGCTTTGGGAAGCGCAGGGTCAGACAGCCTGGTTTCCTGGTATTACTGCGACTGCCCTTTGGAAGCATATGGGATTAAACACAAACAGCCTAGTCAAGGCATCAGGAGCGGGAGAGTACGTCGAAGGAGAAAGGAATTGTCACAGGGGAATCACATAGGTGACCTTTTTGCAGTGTGGCTTACCGGACCACCGTGTCCTCTGTGGCTGTTTAGTGACTAAGTCCTGTCTGACTCTTTGCAGCCCCAGGGACTGTAGCCCACCAGGCTCCTCTGTCCATGGGATCTCCCAGGCAAGAATACTGGAGCGGGGTGCCATATCCTTCTCCAGGGGGGCTTCCCAACCCAGGGATTGGACTAAAAGCAGGGGGAGAGGGGGTATGCAAGGTTACAGGGAGTGTTATATTTACTATCCCCTCCCTACCCTTGATCATTGTAGTGCAAAGTCAGAGAGACAGAAAGCAGAGAGATCCTCCAACCACAGAGAGCATCGTGTGGTAAAAGCAACCTGTGAAGGCTGCACTTGGTAAATGTGTGTAAATGTGTGTCTCGTTTTGCAAGAAAAGACAAACTCTCTCCCAGAGTGGCCGTCCCATACTGCATCCTCAGCAGCAGTGAAGGAGCGTTCCTGTCGCTTCACAACCTCAGCAGCCTTTGGCGTGGGTGGCGCTCTGGACTCCAGCCGTTCAAACAGTCGTGGTGGTATCTCTCTGTTGTTTTAATTTGCATATCTCTGATGACGTGATGCTGAGTCATCTTTTCAAGGATTATTTGCCACCACCCCACTCCAGTACTCTTGCCTGGAAAACCTCATGGACGGGGGAACCTGGTAGGCTGCAGTCCATGGGGTCTCGAACAGTCAGACACGATTGAGCGACTTCACTTTCACTTTTCACTTTCAGGCATTGGAGAAGGAAATGGCAACCCACTCCAGTGTTCTTGCCTGGAGAATCCCAGGGACAGGGGAGCCTGCTGGGCTGCCGTCTCTGGGGTCGCACAGAGTTGGACACGCCTGAAGCGACTTAGCAGCACAGGCTCTCTGATGGGATGTCAAGATCTCCATTCTGTTTTTGATCAGGTTTGTTTTTTTTTTTTCCTCCTTGAGTTTTAAGTTTTCTTTGTATAATGTTGGATAAGCCCTTTATCAGCTGTGTCTTTTTCTCCTGCTGTGGCCTGTCTTCTCTTTCTCTTGACATTGTCTTTCCTAGAGAACCAGCTTTTAATTCAGTAAAGTTCCATTTATCACGTATTTCTTTCACAAATCGTGTCTTTGGTGTTATATGGAAAAATGTATCACCATATTCAAGGTCATCCAGGTTTTCTGCTATGTTATCCTCCAGGAGTTTCACAGTTTTCTATTTTACATTTAGCTCTACTATCGATTCTAATTTTGGGGAGGGCATAAGGTGTGTGTCTAGGTCAGTTTCTGGTTTCGCTTTGTTTGGGGGTCTTTTGCATACCGATGCCTATTTGTTCCAGCATCATTGAAAAACTCTCTCTGCCTCACTGGATTGCTTTTGCTGCTCTGTCAAAGATCAGGTGAACACATTTTTGTGGCTCTATTCTAAAACTTTGTATTCTTTTCCACTACCTGTCCAATTTTTCACCAAGGCCACACTCCCTTGATCATCGTGTCTCAGTAACCAGGCCTTGAAGCAGGTGACGCACGCCCTTCAGCTTCGTTCTTCTCCTTCAGTATTGCGTTGGATATTCTGGATATTTTGCCTTTCATGTTAGACTGACCCTACCTGGATAATCGCAGATAATCTCCAACTGTTAAGATTCAGAACCTTAAAGTCTGCAAAGTTTTATTTTATTTTGTTTTGCGTTGTAGCATGAATGTTATGAAGTTCACAGGGATGAGGAGGTGGGCATCCTGGACATCATTCTGCCCACATAGACAGTGATACTGAAGTTTCACCACCTGACAGAGGGGGAGTTTTCAGGGGCCCATACTGACACATGGCCACTGACACACACGAGAAGTCCCTTGTGGTGGATGGTCCCAACTAACCCCCAACCCCTCACACCCACGCATGCGGTGTTGCTGCTGTTCAGTTGCTAAGTCTTGTCCGACTCTTTGTGACTCGGGGACTGCATGCCAAGCTCCTCAATCCTCCTATCTCCTGGAGTTTGCTCAGATTCAGTCCGTTGAGTCAGTGATGCCATCCAGCCATCTAATCCTCTACCACCCTCTTCTCCAGTTCGTTTGATCTTGCCCAGCATCAGTCTCTTCCAATGAGCTGGCCCTTTACATTCAGCTTACAAGTCCTTCCAATGATCTCCTTTAGGATTGACTGGTTTTATCTCCTTGCAGTCCAAGGGACTCTCAAGGGTCTTCTCCCATATCACAATCAGAAAGCATCAATTCATTGGCGCTGAGCTTTCTTTATGGACCTTTGTTGGCAAAGTGATGTCTCTGCTTTTTGATATGCTGTCTAGGTTTGTCATAGCTTTCCTTCCAAGGAGCGAATGTCTTTTAATTTCATGGTGGCCATTGCCATCTGCAGTGGTTTTGGAGCCTAGAAGATAAAAGTCATCATTACGTTCAGTGTTGACTTACTGCTAGCGCCCAGGTAGTAACACCCATGAGTTGATCCTGTAGGGATTTTCACATGGAATTTGCAAAGGTCTTAGATTTACCCTGGTTCTATTCCTGGATCATGTTGAAGAGAAAAGCTACCCACTCCAGTATTCCGGCCTGGAGAATTCCATGGACTGGATAGTTAGACACAACTGAGCGACTTTCACTCACTAGATTTACCCACTACCAATGTCAAGAATCAGTTTTTCCATGTTCCATACGGTCTGCATATATCTTATTTGTTGTTACTTGTCTTTCAATAGAGAAGGCTCAGACATTCTGTCAATCCTTAGTCTTCAAGTAAAAGAATCTCAAGTATTAGTGCAAATAATCCGCACAAACATATGGCATATACGTAACTTACTCTCTTCTCCCGTGCCCAAGGCAGACATTGTGGATCGATTGTGGCACTCTCTCCCAGAGAACTGGCTATCGGCCTCAGAGTGTACCCTAAGACAGATCAGGAAGCTGCTATCAGTGGAGCAAGGGAGCAGTGTTCTCATGCTGGGAACTCACAGTGAGCTGCGCAGCAAACCAGGCCGTGTGTGCTGGTCTATCTTTTCCTACTTTAGTGTGTGTGTGTGTTAATGTTAAACTTCATAGATTACATGCTGGACTTCCTGATGAGATTTTTTTTTTTTTACATTTTACAGGAAAGAACCCGGTAGGTGGACACTAAAGCCCCGTTGTCGTCTCCTGTGTTTTCGGAGAGGGGCCTCTGTGGGCGTTAGACGCTGTGCACGCAGGCTCTCCTCTGGTTGTGGTGAGCAGGGGCTGCTCTTGACTGTGGGGAGCAGCCTTCTCATCGTGGTGGCTTCTTGTGACGGGGCACTGGCTCCAAGTTCATGGACTCAGTCCTTGCAGCTCCGGCTCGAGAGTGTGGCTAAGTAGTTGTGACACAGGGGTTTGGTTGCTCCCCAGCCTGTGGGATCCTCCTGAACCAGGATCAAACCAGTGTTCCCTGCATGAGCAGGTGGGTTCTCAGGCACTGAACCACAAGGCAAGTCCCATTTTCTGTACTTCAGTTCCTCATTCAAACCTCTTGCTGAGTTCAGAGAGGCCTTAATTCAGAGACAGAATCTGGAGGTGGCAATGCCTGAGCTCGGCAGAAGACAGACTTCTCTTTGCAACAGTAGGATGCCTTTGCAAAATTTTTCAGGAACATTTGGAATGGCTCTAAATTTTATATAATAAAGCTCTATTATGAAATATCTGGTTATATTAGGATGCTGGCTCTTCTGCCAGTTAAATCATATTCTCTGTACTCTATTACAGTGAAATATTGTGGTATGGCTCTCTAACTTCGTGTGGAGAGTTGCAAACAGTTGCTATATTTCTTGCATCTCCAGCAACTGTTTATTATACATCCCTTGGGACATTACATTTACATCAATGTTTGTAGCTTTTAAAATCTCAAGATGGAGATCATATATATAAAGGGATAGCAATGTTCTTTGGGGATGCTTATGCTATACAAGTTAGCCCTTTACCAATTACATGTTACTCTTAGTTGCTAAGTTGTATCTGATTCTTTTGCAGTCCATGGACTGCAGCCCGCCAGGATCCTCTGACCATGGGATTTCCCAGATGAGAATACTGGAGTGGGTTGCTATTTCCTCCTGCAGGGAATCTTCCCAACCCAGGGACTGAACCTGCATCTTCTGCATTGGCAGGCAAGTTCTTTACCACTGAGTCACCAGGGAAGCCCAGTGGCCTGCCTCGTATTGTTGAAAAGATTCATTCAGAGGATTCGTTGATCTGAACTCACAGCAGATGAGGACTGCAGAGAGAAGGGGGCGTCAGATACCAGACCAGCTAACTTGGCGGTGGCGGTTTAGTCACTAAGTCGAGTCTGACCCTTATGGCCCTATGTGCACTACAGCCCACCAGGCTCCTCTGTCCATGGGATTCTCCAGGCAAGAACACTGGAGGGGGCTGCCATTTCCTTCTCCAGGGGATCTTCCCAACCCTGGAATCGAACCCGGGTCTTCTGCACTGCAGGCAGATTCTTTACCCACTGAGCTGTGAGGGAAGCAAACAAATCAGTTAACAAAACCATGGCAACTCTGTGTTCCACCAGCAAAAAGAAAATGCTTTAGATGTAAAATATACTAGAAGCAACCACTCCGGGCTGTCCTCTCTCCGGCCTCTGCTTTATACGGTGACGCCATAGGCTACCATCAATGGGTCATTAAGCCACTCTCTCGTAAGCCAGCGTGAGTTTGAGGACCATTGAGCATGGTAAATTTGCCCTTCTGCACCAGAATTAAATAAATACCGACACCGGGTAACATGCAGTGATCTGCCTAGATCTCTGCTGGAGTAGTTAACAGCCCTTGGAACGTCTCATTTCCTCCTTGACATGGTGTGCTCTGGACAACAGCGACCCATCTGGAGGGCTGTGCAAAACAGAACAGACACACGCTCGCTCACACTTAGTGGTGAATTGCTGGGCTTCTATTCTCTTTAGTTTGTCAGTGTCAATGTTTCTAATAGTTAACTCTTCTACACAAAAGGAGTCGCAGGTTTGCTCAGTTTACAAATGCAGCACAAAAGACTCACCTGCTAGAGGTTAAACACAGCAATCCTTTTTAAAAATATATTTTTTATTTATTTGTCTCACGAGTTGTTTTTGAAATTTGTGAGTAGGTTGCCAGCACGGGCCTAAAGATTTCACATGGCAATACAGGTTCTTTTGGAAATAAGTTGGGCAGCACTAGAGTTGAATTTCGTAAGGAGTCTGTAGAGAAGACACATTTGGCTTCTCCAGCTCTGCACAGACCCAGAGGCTCAGCGCCCTGGCCATGCGTGTGCGTGTCAGTCGCTCAGTCGTGCCCAACTCTCTGCAACCCCATGAATTGTAGCCCACCAGGCTCCTCTGTCCATGGGATTCTCCAGGCAAGAATACCATACTCCAGTGGGTTGCCATTTCCTTCTCCAGGGGTTCTTCCCAACCCAGGGATTCAATCTGGGGCTCCCACATTGCAGTACCCAATACAGTTAACGTCTTTTATACCTTCTTGTTGCCTCTACCCAGCCTAAGCCTTTGCTACTCAGTGTGGTCCATGGACGAGCAGCATCGGTGTCACTCAGGAGCTTATTAGACACGTAGCACCCAGACCGCAGCCCCGGACCGCAGCATCCCAGACCGCAGCACCCAGACCGCAGCACCCGGACAGCAGCATCCCAGACCGCAGCACCCAGACCGCAGCTTCCCAGGCCACACACGTTTAACCAGATCCTTGGGGGAACCGAGTGCCTTTTGGAGACTCGGATGGAAGCCGCAGATTGCTTCCTTCTGAGGGTTTCTTGGCTTCTACTGCCTCTGGTGTTTATGTAGTCTCGCCCCCGCCTTCCTCCTCCATTTACTTTGCTCTTTGAGGTTAACGCTTGCGCTGATACTCTCTGTTCTGTCCGGTCTCCTCCACTCTCTGCGGACATTCAGCGGACACTGATATCTGAGCAGGCCCAGCACTCTCAGCTGCGCATTAAGCATGCGAGTGAAGGGAGCACCGGTGCGACCTCCCTGGCGGTCCACTGCTGGGGACACGGGTCCAAGCCTGGTCTGGGAAGATCCTACGTGCCACTAAGCCCATGTGTCTCCACGCCTGAGCGCGGTGCTCCCGACCGGAGAAGCCCCACCACCTGAGGCTCTCGCGCCAGAACCGCTAGAGAAAGCCAGTGCGTGGCAGAGGCCCAGTGCAGCCGAAGGTAAGTGAGTTATGAAAGAAAGCGAAGCAAGCAAGTTCTCCTAGCTAGAACTGCAGGGCATCTGGCTTGAAGGGGACGCTATGGAGGTCATGAAGTCACAGGCTCCCTGGGGTCAGCTGACTGGTGGCCCTCAAAAGGCATGTCCCTATCCTAAGCCCTGGGAGCGGTCACGGGATCTCACCTGGAAAATAAAAGGCTCTTTGCTGCCGTAATTACCAAAGCTAGGTAGCTAGAGGACAGGCAGATATTGACAGATGAAAAGAGCACCTGCGTGCTCAGCGGCTCAGTGTGTCTGACTCTTTGCTACCCCATGGACGGTAGCCCGCCAGGCTCCTCTGTCCAGGGGATTCTCCAGGCAAGAAGACTGGAGTGGGCTGCCATTTCCTCCTCCAGGGGATCTTCCTGACCCAGGGATCGAACCCTGGTCTCCTGCATTGCAGGCAGGTTCTGCGCTGCATGGGAAGCTGAGAGAGAGAGAGAGAGACGTGTTAAATATGTTAGACCTGTTGGGTGTGTTAGACATGGAGGATCAGAGGCCCCAAAAATGAGGGACTGCATTTTAACAAGATTGCTAGTGATGCACATACAGATTAAAGCATGAGACGCCCAGCCCTAAACAATTTCAGTTAGCAACCTTGCTGGTGTCTTCTTGATCCCGTGTTTGTGTAAAGCCTCCCTTCTCCTCTGCCTCGCCTGTCTGTGAGATAATGCTAGAAGGAACACAGATTCCAGGCGACTAAAGACACCCAGATTCTAACTCAGAGGGTGAGGCGCCTCCAACGCCTTATAAGACACCCTGAGAACAAAGGCAGATAATGTGCCAATGAGCTGTTTGAGGCAAAGAAAGGCAGGGTTGTTAATGCCTTCACTTCACTTTGTATTACCACCCAGGCAAAGGGTGTTTATTAAAATGTTTACCTGAAAAGGGGTTCCATATGACAATTGAAAGCAACAGCACAAAATTGCCACTGAATATTTGAATATAAAAATTCTCACCTAGGACTCAAAATAATAGCCTATTAAAATATGCTGGGAGAATGGAAATTTACACAGAGTGGACAATTAAAGAAATGCACCTGCCGATCCTAAATTCAGACATGCCAACCCCGCACAGCAGTGCCTGCAGTAAAGGGCTTCGCTGTCCCCAGCTCTCCCCCAGGCTGGCGCTGCCCGCTTTTCCTGGGTGACGGCACCTCCGACCTAACAGGAGAGAGGAGTGAAGGAGTTCTAGACCATCTGCAGATTTTCATGACAGCAGAAAAGAGGCAACAATGGGTAGATTAGAGTGGATTTGAATTTCCTCCCCAAGGGAAAATTTGGGAGGCATTTTTGAAGTCAAAATATTCATGGTGTGTGAAATAGAACACTTCTATTCTAGTATATCCAGAGACATAAAAGGTAAACCTGAGCAAATATTGGAAGAGACTCGGTGCAGCAAAAATAAGAGCATTTTAAAAAGGACACCCAACCACTTAGGTAATCCATGGCATGGTGGAGACATGGAGGACAGAAAAAAAAAATGGTGGAGACACAAAAGCAAATGAAGGGCGGCTCCCCTGGAGGCGCAGTGGCAGCGGACCTGCTTGCCAAGGCAGGAGACACGGCTCAGTGTTCGCTCCAGGAAGACCCACATGCCGCCTCAGAGCAGCTGAGCCCACTGGCCACGACTCCCGAAGCTGTGCGCTAGAGCCTGTGAGCCAGCGCTGCGGAGGCGCACGTGCCAGCCCCTGCTCCACAGCAGGGGCAGCTGTGCAGCTGGGGCAGGGCCACCCTGAAGGCCAGCACGGCCAAGACCAACACCGCCGTGAGAGCGGGGAGCTGACACCGTCGTGCCCACCGTGCTCACGTGGTCTCGCTCAACCTTATAAAAATGCTCACAATGGATAAAGGTTCCCTCTGTTTTCTAGGAGAGAAAATTGAGACAGAGATAGATCAGGTCACACAAAGAACATGTTGTGCAGGAAAATAAATAAGCAGCACATGTCTCTAGAGACACGATTAGTTTATCATGGAGATATGGAGATAATATCTTTAGCAGAATTCAAGTGTATTTGTGCTATTCAAAACATTTACAATGCCCTACATATTCTATGCAAGAAATGGTATTGACTTAGGGCTCAGGGGTAAAGAATCCACTTGCAATGAAGAAGTAGGAGACAGGGGTTCGATCCCTGAGTTGGGAAGACTCCCTGGAGAAGGAAATGGCAATCCACTTCAACACTCACGCCTGGAAAATCTCATGGGCAAAAGGAGCCTGGCGGGCTGCAGACCATGGGGTGACAAAGAGTCGGACAGCACTTGGCGACCAAACAACACCAAAATGAATAACAGGGTTATTTCAGAGGGTTTTCAATTCCTCAGGAGGTTGGGAATTAGCATGGATATGGAAACATGGAAGTGAAGGGAGCTGTTAAAACTGGCAGAAGAAATGATCTGTTCCACATAATCAAGTCTCGCTCATTCCATCAGCAGCTTGTACGGAATGACCATTTCTGGGCAGCACTGGTAGGCAGTAGGGATGCGAAGGTGATTAAAAGGAAGTCTTCATTCTTGAGGGCTTCTCCTAAGGCCATGAGGCAGAGGTGATCAGACATTATAATTCAGTGTGAGAAGTGCTGGAGTGGAGATAAGAAGCAGACAGCACACAGACAGGAAGAACAAAAGGAATCAATCAGAGCGTCCAGCTTGCTTGCTGTGGGGATTCAGGCAGCCGGAACAATGGAGGTTTATTCTGTCTGCAAATAAGGCCAAATACTGTAGAATATAAATGAAAGAACACGCCAGGGAAAGAGACCAGCGTTCCATATGGAAACAATCATGCCCGTGTCCTATACATCTCTGCTTCCAGTCTGAACGCTGCAAGTTCTCATCATTATTTGGTTCGCAGCTCCCTTTGGGCATGTAATCATCTTGGCTGTTATATATCAGCAGCTTTCTAATTGGTCTCCCCGTATCCATTCTGGCCCAGCTCCAAGGCAGTCATCACGCCAAAGGCTTTTTTTTTGCAATGCAAATTGGATCAAGTCACCCACCCCCTCACTGCTTTAAAACTTCAATATCTTCTCATTTCTCTTCGAATATTGTGAGATCTTTAGCAGAACCCGAAAGCCTGCAAAGCCCCACCTGGTCTGTAGACCCATCTGCCCCTCTGTCTTCCCTCTCCAGCTGCAACTCTGCTCCCCGGGGCTTGGATCCTGACAGGTCCCTCCAGCAGAAGTCTCTGCGTGTCTGTTTCTTGGCTATGAGTCTCCATATAACTGCATCAGCAAGTTGACTTTTTCTCACTGTCTTTCCTGACTGAGAAGTGTGTGTTACTCATGGTTAAAAATAAACTATTTTTTTTTTTATAACAGCAAGCAGTAGAGCTGAGGGGCCAAGTCTGTTTCTGAAAACACGAAACCGGAGTTTCCATCTTGGCTCTGCCATTTACCAGCTGCATAACTCTGAACTCAGTTTCTTCACGACTAAAGACCAATACGCGCTCCTAGAATAATTAAAAAGATCAGATAGGTAATACATGCAAAATATTTTTCCATGATAGTTCTGATTCAGAATTTATTCTCTCCTAGTGAACATTTTTTCCCTTCAGCACACGCTCTTCTCTTACTTTTTTCCCTTCAGCACACGCTCTTCTCTCACTTTTTTTTCCCGCACCTGTTAACCTTTGCAGTTTTTCTGCGACGTGTCTGATGCTGCTAGCTGGTCGCTCAGCCATGTTTTGCAGCCCCGTGGACTGTAGCCCCCCAGGCTCCCCTGTCCATGGGATTTCCCAGGCAAGAATACTGGAGTGGGTTGCCATTTCCTTCTCCAGGGGATCTTCCCAAATCAGGGATCACACCCTTGTCTCCTATGTCTCCTTCACCACAGGTGGATTCTTTACCGCTGAGCCACGAGGGGAGTTTGATGACAATGTGGAGTGGATCTAACTTTATGCACCTGCTTGTTCACAGAGTGAGATGTTGGTTTAAGGACTGATGTCCTATTTTAATTCTAGGGGAAAATGTCAATTTTTCTAAAGAATGTATTGTTTCTTTACCACTCTCTCCATCATTTTTTTTTGAATTCTATTATTCATGTTGAGAAAAGGTTCTCCATGGAACACCGCCCTGTTTAGAAGAGTGGGTTAACATTTTCTAAAAGTCTAAACAGTAACTATGTCAGAGGCTGTGTCAGCCATGTCAGCCCTGCCGTTCTGCATACAATCGCCACAGACAACAGGCAGACGGTGGGTGTGGCGCGTTCCAGTGAAACTGGAGGCTGCGTTGTGCCAAAGACTGCAGCCTGCCGACCCCTGACCTCGAGCATGCTCTTCTGCGTTATCTGGTTCCAGCCTTGCTTGCCTTTGAGCTGCTTCACAACTTGACATCCAGGCCAGGTTTCGCCAGTGATGAAGCGTCCGCCTGCCAGGGGAGGAGACCCAAGAGACGCAGGGTCAATGCCCGAGTCGGGAAGATCCCCCGGAGGAGGGCATGGCAACCCACTCCTTGCCTGGGAAATCCCAAGGACAGAGGAGCCTGGGGCTGCGGTCCACGGGGTCCCCGAGAGTCGGCCACGACTGAGGGGCTGGCGCGGCGCAGCAACTCCGCAGACTGAGTGCCAGGGACGGGGGAGCCCTGTGCCTGGGCGGCTGGTTTGATACGATTTCGGATCTACTTGTTTATGACTTAAGTTGTTTTAATCCACTTATTTATGACAAAGACAACACAAAATTTGCCAAATACGAAGCCACTCTTTGAGGCAGAGTTGATTTCAGAATGAGAGGAGTCTCGGAGGATGGTTGACAAGCAGCCCAGCTCTGGAGGCGTCTTGACAGGCGCGGGTGGGGCCGCAGCCGTGGAAGGGTGCCGGGCGCGTGCGGGCGCGCGAGGAGCGTCTGGGGTGTGCATCTCGGCACAGATCACCCCTGAGTGGCCCTGGGGAGACCCCGAGACACCTCTCCTGCGGCGACGAGGTCGCTCTTGGCAGGTGTGGGTTAGGCCGGGCAGCCGCTCCGGGAAGAGCGAGGACCTCCGCACGGCCTCGGGAGCCTCACGGGCGGGGCTCGGCGGCGGCCCCGGAGGGGTGACCCCAGAGCCGCCTGCCCTGCAGGCCGCACGGCGCCGGGCTCCCTAGCAGCCCAGGCCTAACAGCAGGGGCCCGCCTCCTGCCCGGCGGCCGGGCCGCCCTCGCTGGGCCGCACCCTCGGGCCGCGCCGACTCCTGCGCAGGCCCTCGCGCCAACTGCGGACTCCCTCGACTTCCCTCGCCTGAACCAAGGCCAGCCGCTCACCATTTGTCTGGGGTATGCTGTTTCTCTCCTGGCTTATTAAGAGACTTTATCTGCCATTAGCTTGTAACATTCTTATGAATCTTGCTGTGAACTTAGTTTAATAAGCTGTCGGCAAAGACAAACTCATCTCTGAGCATAATCTGCCATCCACAGATATGAGAAAGCCTGACCCAGGCAGGAACCTCAAATCTGTGTAAAGTAACCCTCTTTTGCATTGTCTGTAAATTTATTTCAGCATTCCTTTACCTCAGTATAAATTTATCCTTCTTTAAGTTCTTCAGAACAGGTGTAACATTGTACAGATTTCCTCACTTAACGAGCTAAATCCAGGCTTTAACTCGTGTCCATGCTGCATCCGCATGAAAATCACGAGTGCGTCTTTAAAACAAAACACCTCTAACTCATGCTGGAGCCTCGCAGCCTTCATGACACCTACTGGCCTTTCGTAATTTCTTCTGTACTGTAGAACCTTAATATTCTACTGGCCAAATTCTTTTAACAATGTCCATTCTATATTCCAGCTATTTAATGAAAGCCTTGTTTAAATGATGATGCTTCTCACTGCTAAGATTTCTACTTGATTGCCACCTTTTTATGTCATTGCTCCTTGTTTTTCTTTTATAGTTTCTTATAGATTTATGGTTCCTTGTGGACGTAGTTTCTGTACTTATCTCTTTGAGTTTCTAAAACATGTCGTAAAAACATAAGCTCCATCAACGTGAGGCACTGTAAACAGTGCGTGTTACACACTCAAGGGCCAGCAGTCGCCTTAAACTAGGCTTTTCCAGACGAGTCTAATTTTCTAATTGTTCGTTTTGCAGCTTCCTTGGCACTAGGTACCTCAATGTGCCTGGTTTCTAAGCCACTCTGACTTGGCACATCTGTGCTTATTGGACATGCATACAAAACCTGTGAATGGAATAGATTGTTTTCTTTTTATAGTTTTCACTATTTATCTGTGGTCTCTCTCCTCTTTCCCTCTCTCTCTCACACACACACTGACACAAATTTTTGTTTACTTCTTGACTGAATCCTCAGAGTTTCAAGAATACACAGAAGAACCATACAAAACAGATCTTAATGTCCCAGATAACCACAATTGTGTGACCACTCACCCAGAGCCACACATCCTGGAATGTGAAGTCAAGTGGGCCTTAGGAAGCATCACTATGAACAATGCTAGTGGAGATGATGGAAGCTGAGACATTTCAAATCCTAACAGATGGTGCTGTTAAAGTGCTACACTCAATATGCCAGCAAATTTGGAAAACTCAGCAGTGGCCACAGGACTGGAAAAGGTCAGTTTTCATTCCAATCCCAAAGAAAGGCAATGCCAAAGAATGCTCAAACTACCACACAATTGCACTCATCTCACATGCTAGTAAAGTAATGCTCAAAATTCTCCAAGCCAGGCTTCAGCAATATGTGAACTGTGAACTCCCTGATGTTCAAGCTGGTTTTAGAAAAGGCAGAGGAACCAGAGATCAAACTGCCAACATCTGCTGGATCATGGATAAAGCAAGATAGTTCCAGAAAAACATCTATTTCTGCTTTATTGACTATGCC
>SJYQ01002480.1:337638-422144 GCA_006410935.1 Redunca redunca
ACGTATTGCTGAAGCCTGGCTTGGAGAATTTTGAGCATTACTTTACTAGCATGTGAGATGAGTGCAATTGTGCGGTAGTTTGAGCATTCTTTGGCATTGCCTTTCTTTAGGACTGGAATGAAAACTGGCCTTTTCCAGTCCTGTGGCCACTGCTGAGTTTTCCAAACTTGCTGGCATATTGAGTGCAGCACTTTCACAGCATCATTTTTCAGGATTTGAAAGAGCTCAACTGGAATTCCATCACCTCCACTAGCTTTGTTCGTAGTGATGCTTCCTAAGGCCCACTTGACTTCACTTTCCAAGATGTCTGGCTCTAGATTAGAAGTCACATCATCATGATTATCTGGGTGGTGAAGATCTTTTTTGTACAGTTCTTCCATGTATTCTTGCCACCTCTTCTTAATATCTTCTGCTTCTGTTAGGTCCAGACCATTTCTGTCTTTATCGAGCCCATCTTTGCATGAAATGTTCCCTGACAGAATGTGGTCCACTGGAGAAGGAAATGGCAAACCACTCCAGTATTCTTGCCTTGAGAACCCCATGAACAGTAGGAAAAGGCAAAATGATAGGATACTGAAAGAGGAACTCCCCAGGTCAGTAGGTGCCCAATATGCTACTGGATATCAATGGAGAAATAACTCCAGAAAGAATGAAGGGATGGAACCAAAGCAAAAACAATACCCAGTTGTGGATGTGACCGGTGATAGAAGCAAGATCTGATGCTGTAAAGAGCAATATTGCGTAGGAACCTGGAATGTCAGGTCCATGAATCAAGGGAAACTGGAAGTGGTCAAACAAGAGATGGCAAGGGTAAACGTCGACATTCCAGGAATCAGCAAACTAAAATGGACTGGAATGGGTGAATTTAACTCAGATGACCATTACATCTACTACTGTGGGCAGGAATCCCTCAGAAGAAATGGAGTAGCCATCATGGTCAACAGAAGAGTCCAAAATGCAGTACTTGGATGCAATCTCAAAATTGACAGAATGATCTCTGTTTGTCTCCAAGGCAAACCATTCAATATCACAGTCATCCAAGTCTATGCCCCAACCAGTAACGCTGAAGAAACTGAAGTTGAATGGTTTTATGAAGACCTACAAGATCTTTTAGAACTAACACCCAAAAAAGATGTCCTTTTCATTATATGGGACTGGAATGCAAAAGTAGGAAGTCAAGAAACACCTGGAGTAACAGGCAAATTTGGCCTTGGAGCACAGAATGAAGCAGGGCAAAGACTAGTAGAGTTTTGCCAAGAAAATGCACTGGTCACAGCAAACACCCTCTTCCAGCAACACAAGAGAAGACTCTATAGATGGACAGCACCAGATGGTCAACACTGAAATCAGATTGATTATATTCTTTGCAGCCAAAGATGGAGAAGCTCTATACAGTCAACAAAAACAAGACTGGGAGCTGACTGTGGCTCAGATCGTGAAACTTATTTCCAAAAATTAAAAATAAATAAATAAAAATAATTATTATTATATTAATTGTTCCAAAGTTCTAAATAATCAGGGTTGTTTTTTTTTTTTAACTTTAACCTCTAAAACTCTTAAATATGACTGATATCTTCTTTCTACTTTAGGACATATCCTGAGAATTTACCCCTCATTTTGGTCTCAAATCAGTAATTCTACAAGGGGCCAAAGCCAATGTATTTTGAAAAGAAATGATATTATAATAATAATATAACTTTGTGATCAAATATTAATGTTTTTCTAAATGTTTACTGTGCTATTAAGTTAAATAATTTCCACACATGGACAAAATAAACCACATGTTCGGCCACAGAAGAAATGCAAAATCAAATATCTGGCTATTTCACAGCATTTTCTTTATGTTCAACACTTGCAGTGTTCTGATTCTTGAATTAATCCCTAGAATAAATTTTGAATTACAGAGCAAAAATTACAGAAAATGTTCTCATGACAGGGAAACACACATTCTAATGGTGTAATTAACAGAGTCCAGAATTCACAAATTACATCTTGTAGTGATGTTTAACTTGTTTAACTAAACTTTCTTTTTATAAAAGCAAATTAATTATCCCTGAGTGACAGTGTTCTCTTTGGAAGATCATGTTTAACCACTTGCATTAAAATTCTACTCCTTTCTTCTAACACAAGCAATGTGCATACGATTAAGGCATCTACATTAAAAGTCTATGATCTCAAGACTTGACATGTTGTCCTAACAATTTATAGCAAATTAGTGTGAACATGCTTGATGACCACTTCTTAAATAGTCCCTTAGTTCAACTGTCACAAGGAAGTAAAGATCAAGGCAGTATTCTGAAATGCACATTTATTTTTTTAAAGGGATTTAGTAGATAAAGGACTCCAAGAAGCTATTATTGGGCAGCAAGTCCCTGATAAGTATATGATGGTAGAAAGAATGCAACAGTGAAAGGCATGACCAATAGATTCTTCTACCATCAGTTCAGTTCAGCGTATATATGTTTAAGTTTCATAGTCTTAAATCTTCTCTTAATGAATTGATGTTATGAACTTATTGTTATTAGAAGAAATGATAAATCGATTACAGATGAGATTCGTTTTGATATGACCTTGATCTACACATCCACCTCTCATGTAGGGAGTAGTAGTACATGTTATAAGAAAACTAGGATTAAGGAGATGAGATAGAGTGTGGCACTCAGACTCTGAAGGGAGACACAATGAGCTTCACATCCTGGTGCTTGCCCTCTTGTGTAACCGTCTTGCTGGAGCTGACTATGACTTGCGTCTAACTAATATGGCATTGCGCTTTGCAGCTTGTGGGGTCTTAGTTCCTTGCCTGTGTGCATGCTCAGTCAAGTCCAATTCTTTGTGACCCCATGGAATGTAGCCTGCCAGGCTCCTCTGTCCATGGAATTTTCAAGGCGAGATACTGAAGTAGGTTACCGTTTCCTATTCCAGGGGATCTTCTCTACCCAGGGATCAAACCTGTGTCTCTCTCATCTCCTGCATCGGCAGGCTGACTCTTTACCATTTCTCTAGTTAATAGAATATAGCAAAGGTGATGAGAGCTCACTTCTGTGATTAGGTTACAAAAGATAGTAACTTTCTCTTGATTGCTGTCCCTGAGGAAGCCAGCTGCCACAGTGGAGAAGGCCACAAGGAAGTGAGGCTGACGTCGTCAATACCCAGGAAGAATGCAATGAGGTCTGTCCAACAACTTACGTGGAATTAAATCTTTCTGGTAGCCAGTGAGGAGGCCTGGAAGTGGATCATTCCCCGGCTGAGACTTCAGATGAAACTCCAGCCCTGGCTGACACGCTGACTGAATCCCCACGAGGGACCCAGCCCAGCCTGCCTGAAGCACGAAAACTGCAGAGAAATAAATAGGTGCTGCTTTAAGCAGCTAAAGTTGGAGGCAATTTGCTAAACAGCCAGAGACAACCAGTCCAGACGGTAACCTTTGAAAGAAACCCTTGAAAAACCAGTCCAGAGAGTAACCTTTGAAAGAAACCCTTGAAAAGTACATTCTTGTTTACTAAAATCAAACAGTAAAAATAGCACTGGAGAAAAGGCCATGAAGCAGAATACATGAATTAGGAACAAATGGAAGCCAAAAATACCCGAAAGCTTGGCATTTGGGATGAGAGGAATAAAGAGTTTATGAATACAAGGAACAGGGCCCAGCACTCTTGCGGTGCTTCCAGCTGACTTTGATTCTTCTTTCTTCCATCTCTCAACAAATGAGCTGACGCATAATCAGGTTTTCTGAGGACCAGACTTCTCTGCGTGGCTCACAGACCCTCAAAGTGCACTGTCCCTTTATGTTGCCGTGGGAGAGGCACAGTCAGGGAGCTCCGGATGGGCCTGGACACACTGCTGTATCTGAAACGGAGAGCCAGCGAGGACCCCCCCCACCCATGCAGCACAGGGAGCTCTGCTCAGTGGCATGCGGCCGCCGGATGGGAGGGGAGTCTGGGGAGAATGGATACCCGTGCACATGTGGCTGAGTCCCCTCACGTTCACCTGAAACTATTACATTGTTAACTGGCTATACTCCAACACAAAATAAAAAGTTACACAGTTTAAAAAATGCAGTGTTCCTGATGTGGGTCTATTTAATCAAAACATGTCACCTATTTTATTAACATTTAAAAAACTTAATCCAGAGGTTCATGATTTTTAGGATTTTTCACACCAATTTGAAAAATTGATTGGGACTGATACAATATTGTCAATTTACTGATTCATTCAATAAAGACATGGAAACATTCACCAAAACAGTAACATCCTGCCATCAGTCATCATCATCATGTTATGGAAGAGAATGTTTTTAACAATAAAAGAAAAATACAAATAAATGATTACGATTTAAAATTACATGTTATAGGTTTATCATGTTTTTTTCCTCATCCTGCCATGAAACAGTGTACATTTTTCTATATACGTGGACTTATTTTAGGAACCACTGATTTAGTCTGTACAACTCTATTAGCAACAAGCGGCAGCAATATCCCCAACACCAGATCAGAATAAGATCCGGCTCATAGAAATATCTGATTTATTTTTGCTGCGGAAGTATACTCTCATCCTCTTGAATCCTTTCTCCGACCAAGAATGCTCTGCAGAATCCTTTAGCCCATAATTTGCCATCTCAACCACACAGCCAGACTCTTTCAGAGACTCAAATGGATGTCCTGTGTATTTGTCGTTATTTAGTCGCTAAGTCATGTCCGACTCCTTTGTAACCCTGCCAGGTTCCTTTGTTCATGGGACTTCCCAGGCAAGAATGCTGAAGCCGACTACCATCTCCTCCTCCGGGGGATCTTCCCAGCCCAGGGATCGAAACTGGGCCTCCTGCGTTGGCAGGCGGGCTCTCTGCCGCTGAGCCACAGGGGAAGCCCTTCCTGTGAATTACGGTCTCCCCACAGGCGGGGGGAAATGGCAGCTATCTATTGAAAGTGCTTAACCTTTGAAGACGTAGGTATAGAAAACCCAAAGCTTGGACTTCCCTCGTGGTTCAGTGGTTAAGAATGCAGGGGACACGGGTTCGATCCTGGGTCTCGCTGCAGGGCATTGAAGCCCGGGCGCCTCCGCCTGAGCCGGGCGCTCTAGAGTCTGGGGTCACCAGCAAGAGAAGCCCCTGTCCCCCGAGCCGCCAGGACACCCGGGGCGTGGGCAGCAGCGAGACCCAGCACGCCAGAGACAGACAACAGATAATTAAAAACGAAAGCCTCGAAGCCACCCCTCTTCATTAAAAACAGACACTTCACTGTGGTAAAAAGTGTTACAGCCAGATAGCTGCAAAGTGAGCTTCAATTATTCAAAAAGATTGAAGAATTACTTAAAAGAGCACCAGTGTTCTTGAATAGAATTCGAGTTTAATAGCGCATTCTCTCCCCAGCTACAAGGATCTCAGACTCACGCTCTGTCCTCTGATGGGCAGAGGTTCACCCAGCATCATTCCGCGATGAAGGAAGGAGAACCCGCCCGAGTCCTAAGGCAAAATGCCCGCTTTTGAGGAGGGTTTTCTTTTCAGTAAGTAAGAGCCACCATCTAAGGGGGTGGGGGCTGCAGTGATGCTGCTGTGCCCTCGGCCGGGAAACTACCGCCTGCGGAGCGCAGCGCGCTGCCGGGGGCGCCCCAGCAGGCCCCGGAAGTTCGGCTTCCCCAAACCTGTGCATTGGGGCTTCCAAGGGGGCTCAGACAGTACGGACCGCGCCTGCAGTGCGGGAGACGGGGCTCGATCCCGGGGTGGGGAAGAGCCCCCGGAGGAGGGCATGGCCACGCCCTCGTGTCCTTCCTGGGGAACCCCACGGACAGAGGGGCTGGGGGCCCCGGCCGTGGGTCACAGAGTCCATACGACTGAGCCGCTGACACGCTCCCTTCCAACCCTACGAATTAAGCTGTGGAGCTCCGCCAGACCACCTCCATGCCACTCTTGAGTCACGATGTGTGAATGACCCTGAGGCGCTTGGTCTTCACTTTTCCGGCAAGCTCTTCCGCTCAGTCCAAATCTACCGAAGCGGCCGCCAGCGTCCCTGGCTCCTGGATCGACCGGGGTGACTATTAAAGTGCAGACTCCAAGGAGGACGTGTCCTTCCACTGGGCTTTTCAACAAGACTTTCCGATGAGTCCTCAGATTCGACAGCCATTTCCTGAACCATGATCCAGGCCCTGCTTCACCGCAGGGACTGTTCTCTGGACACGCCTTCTTGCGTGAGGATGCGTTTTCTAGGCAGAGACTGAAGAGGCGTCATCTGCCAAGAGGGCTTCTCTCAACTGTTCAGACGGAGGAGTGAAGGGTGCCTGTCCCTCCCCCGCGGGGGTGCGGGTTTGACCCCCGGTCGAGGAGCTGGCCGCAAACCCAGAAAGGGAAGACGGAAGCAGCATTGTGACAGACTCAGAGGAGACTTTAAAACAAGAAGAAGCCAGTAGAAAGAGTCGGCCTAGGGACTCTGCTCTGTCGGCTAAGCCATCGTGAGAGCACCTCCGGCCGAATCAGAGAAACGGGGCCCAGGGCCCTGCGCTCCCGCCAGCAGCCCACACAGCGCCGCTTCCAACGAAACCAAGGAGCGACTGATTCCGTTTAAAAACTATTTTCCTTAAACTTTAAAAAAACAAGAACCCTATTTTAATTTAGCATTGTCCGAATAATGCCGTAATAACAAGGGCGACACAGAGTTCTTTTACCGTTACACCCTTTAGGTGAGGAACTTGGGAGAGTGGTTGAAAGCCAATTCTTTCTTTCTTCCAAAGAATATAATCGAAGTGCTGTCTCTAAGTGGCTGCTTTCCTGCCCGACAGAATATGTTATCTGCCTTTTTTCTCCAGAAAAGGCTTTCCAGCAAGCGCTCTTGGCGGTCTTGACAAAGTCTGGGAGACAAGAACGATGCCCGACCGTTAAGCCGTCTGGAGTGCAGCAGCCCAGCCGCGTCCGCACCGCCCCGCCGGCCGTCACCGCCCGCGGCTGATTAGACAGAGGCAGCCCTTCCCCACCCATCCCATCGATCGCCTTCCGCACTTGGTCTGCAAGCAGGTTTTCCTGTGAGCTGTGGTCCACGGGAAAAATCTGTTCACATAAAAGTATCTGAAAGTCTTCTCCTCCGTGGCCCCAGAGCAAGCCGAAGCACTTCAAAGCAATGAGCACCACCCCGGGAGGAGAGCTTTCTGAAATTCGCCTGAAGTAAACGACCGGCCTGAGACGGAAGGCCAGGCGGGCACGCCTCGCAGGCATCCCCACGACCTCTCGGGTCCTGGGGGGCTGGCCATTCCTCTCCCGGCCCGGGGCAGAGCAGACTCATCTCTAACTACATTTTCAGCACACATCTGACAGTCCAGCATGCTTTTTGGAGGATGGTATAAATTTCAACTCAGAGAGCAAAAAGAGAACCACAGTGTTCGATGACTGGTAAGCTTTGGTGAGTGACAGCAAGATTGAACTCTAAAGAAAGCCTTTCAATCCCTGTCCAGAATCAAATGCAAAAATAGCGATGCCCCAAAGTTAGGCTCTCTGAGGACCTCCTTTGACAAAGGAGAGTGTCTTCTGGTCAGGAAACGGCCATGCTCTCATAAATTTTCTCCCTTGCTCCTTGAGTTTCATATTCTTTGCTTGTTCCAACAAAGACCAAAGCAAGCCAGAGGAAATTTAAGTCAGTTACAGGGTCCCAGGATCACACCTGGAGAGACGATATGAAGGTTGGATATGTTCCTTCGTGGTCACGGGAGTCACCTTAGGCTTAGGCCCCTTAACTGAAAGACACTCAACCCCTCACCCTGCAATAGGAATCAACGGAGTGCTTCCGTAATGGGTCTCAACCCTGGTGCACATGTAGAGTTGCCTGAGCTTAAGAAATTATTGAAGAGCCTGAGCTACTCCATCTTGTAAAAGAACTCCATGTTTGCAAAGGTACCGGACAAACAGACTTAGACTTTGGATATTGCCTAAACTTGCCCCGCTATGCACGAGCCAATCAGCCCTTAGGATAAACCTCCTGACTTTAAGTTCAAGAATTTGTGATTTACTTTGGAAGTAATGATTTACATTTCTGATTTCCCTTGGAAGTAATGATTTACATTTCTGATTTCCCTTGGAAGTAATGATTTACATTTGTGACATTTGTGATTTACCTTGGAAGTGATGATTTACCTTTGTGAAATAATGATTCAGTGTCTAAGTAAAAAAAAAAAAAAACAATCAGAAATCCACACACAACGCTATAGAAGAAAGTGACCATTCAGTAGTCCTTCAGCCTGAACACCCCCTTTCTGTTACCCTTCCACCTGAATATTCCCTATATAAGAAATGTAACCCAAAACTCGGGGCTCCCTCCCTATAGCTGCTGCGTCGGTGCCGGTGGGAGCCCCAGCTCCAGCCTGGTAATAAAAACTCTCTTGCTTTAGCATCGGATATCAGCTCCCTGGTGGTCACTGGGAGATTTTGCGACTTGGGCATAACATTATCAAGACAGAGGCCCAGATCCCAAGGGTTTATACTCAGTTGTTCTGGGGGTGGACCTAGGCAGTAGTTACTTTTATTATTTAAAATAAGTTTTAAATGATTTTTATTAAATGCTGCAGAGCCAGCCTAGATGAGAGGGGAGTTTGGGGGAGAATGGATACATGCACATGTGGATGTAAATGCAGCTGTTCATGAATATGTGTATGTACGGCTGAGTCCCTTTGCCATCCACCTGAAACTACGACATTATTAATCAGTTATACTCCAGTATAAAATAAAAAGTTAAAAAATAAAAGCACCTTAGAGTAAGTGGTTTCAAGAGCATCAGAACGAGAAGAAAACAAAGCCTTAGCAGCTTGCCCAGAGACGAGCCGGGGACGCACACTGCGGGGACGTGCGCACCCACGCACGCCAGCCCAGACGGGGCGCATTTCCTCAGAATGAGAAGAGAGGTTGCAGCTCCCCCACAGACCAGCCTGGGACACGCGAAATCGAGACGCGAAGACTGCTGCTCCTCACATGCCCACAGGTCCATATGAACGAGCAGAGAGGGCACAGTGGGGACCGTGTGGACACAGAAGCCAGGCCTGGTCCAAAGGGAGCAGGAGAGGAGCCTCAGGCTGAGACAGCGGGGCCAGGAGGACATTTCCCAGATGGTCCAGTTCTTCAGGAACTCTACGAAATGTCTTATTTTTTCAGCATTGACTCTTTTTCTTTGAAACACAGGGCCAGCCAAGAGAAATGTGTCTCCGGGCCCTGGCATTTGTGGGGCATCTTCCGGTCCCCGGACCCCCTGGGGGCAAACAAACCCCTCCTGTGAAGCTTTCCTCTCTGATCAGTGCATCAAGCATCTGCCCTAAACATAAAACTCTGACATGTTGCCTAAAACTCCATCAATCAGCTATGCATTTGGGTAGAAGGAAAACTTTTTACCTTGACAGTCCTCTCATACCTTAGAGTGGGTCGTTCATTAGGATTCACACTGAGGGACACAGAGGCTGTGAGATGATGCTAAGAAAGGACAGGTTACTTTGCCACTGAAGGACCGCTAGGAGGGGGACAGCTGGGAAGTCTGGAGGCAGCAGGGGGATCCCAGGGGACCTGGCTGGTACCTGGAGACAGTGGCAGACATGGCCTCGAGAAATGGAATAATCCCTGCTATAGTCCCAGCCATCAGCGACTCCAGCCTCCCAGGGTGGGGAACAATGCCTGTGGGCTGGTCGGCAGTAGGCTGCAGCCACGGCCTGGTCAGCACCGAGGAAAAGGGTCAGCTCCTGGCTCCAGACGGACGCAGGCGTGTAAGAGGGATGCTTCGTGAACCCAGACTCGAGCATCTTCTATACACAGACAAGCACTAAACTCCTTAGCCTGAGCTGTCTGGTTTTAGTTCACAAAAATACTTTTGATGCCCAGACTACCTGCATNCCCCGCCGACCCCACCCCCACCCTGGGCCATCTCCTCAGGGCAGTTCTTTCAGAGTACCTTGAGATGCTGTCTCCTGGGCTGGAAGTCCTGGACATTCCCACCAAATAAAACGTAACTCTCAACTCTTAAGTTGCAACTGTTCTTTAAAGTCAACAGCATTAACAGAAAGGAAGCCAGAAATAACAACAACACTGGGCTACATAAACAAACCTAAACATGTCCCTGCCTTCCTGGAGTTTACATTTTTATGGAGGAAACAGACCACATACAAATAGATAAATAAAACGCCCAGCATGTGTGAGGGAAGAGGGAGGTGATGTGCGCGGTGGGGTGGAGGCAGGGCCCCAGGGTCCCGGCAGAGACACTGTCCCTGATCCTCAGGGAGACAGGAAGGCGATGCTCACCTGGCAACGGACGAGTCGCATCTGGTTCATCGGGAAAAGCTCACCCCGCACTGAAATGGCCGAGTCCCTGCATTGGGACTCCTACGGAAAATTACTCATCCCCTACCGTTGGCCAGGCTCAGCTCGGAGACCAGCGCAACCATCTAAGCCGCAGAGAACACCTCCAAAACCAACTCAGGTTTTTGCCGGGAGAACGTGGGGAAATGCAGACTAGGGAGGTGAAGGGGACACCAGACTCACTTGCCCAGCGTCCACTAAGCGGGACCGTTAGTGCCTGCCTTCAGCCACTGTCTGGAGCCAAGAGTCCCAAGGACTTACCTTCTCCACCAAGCCCATCGCTAAAGAAATTCCTCCACTGTGTCCCAGGGGTCGAGGGGTTGAGGAAGTCAGGATAGTAAAAAGAGCATAATGGCTTTTACTGTGTTAACAGCCAGCAAATGTGTGAGTTATGGGTAACAATTAAGTCCTAATTGGCCATAATGCAAACCTCTTCTGAATGGATGTGGTAAATATTGAAACAAACGAGCTGCTATTTTTCAGACCTGGATGGCAGTCAGTCAGAATGAAAAGCTAATTTCAGCCTTGGAGGCGAACTCTGTATTTTAATCAAGTGTGACAGAGTGGGAACAATAAATTGGCATTTAAGGTGAGGGGCTATTTACTTTCCTGTTGCAGTGCTGGTTATGATAAGCCGCACTGCCCCTTTGCAAAATGAAAGCAAGCTCCAGCTTTGATTCAGAGCAGGAGAGAACACCTGGGGAAGTGGCCCGAGGTGGTGGAATTCAGATAGCTGAGTGAGGAAGGCAAGTGACCCGCCTTCCCAGATGTCCTGCCAGGGGTGGGGGGCACCGTGCTGATACAGAGCAGGACCTCACCCACCCTGTCCTCAGCCTGCCTTTCCTCTCTGGAAAAACGAGCCGAGGAGTAAGTTCAATCAGAGAAGTCAGAAAATAGAGAAACAAAGGACAGTCAAAGGGGACCAAGTAACAACACAGGCAGTGAGCCAGGGCCTTTTGTGCCTTCCCAGGGGCTACAGACAGTGTTCCAAGCCCAATCCGTGGACTGCCTGAGACGCTCAACACCAGGTGGAAGGAGGCAACTGTGTGATGGCGAGGCTGTACCATGACGTAAGTGGCACAGTTCCGAGAACTGGCCTCCAGGAAATGGAACAAAGCGGCCCTGAAACTGAAGACTAACCGGACCTGAAACCGTCAAGAGGATGCCGGTCAGACCACCGATGCCGAGTTTCAAGATGATCATCAGAGCTGACCGCTGTTTCCGCAGGTAGCTGCCTCCTTCCCTCCGTCTGGAAAAGATCTTGCCCACTGACTGTCAGAGGTGGAGGGTCGAGGGGGCATGTGTCGACCTTCGGACAGGTGTCCGCCCCCCACCCTAGCTGCTGGCGTCCAAAATAAATCAGCTTTCCTTCCACCAGCCTGGGCTTCTTCGATGGCTTCTGAGTGGTGAGAAGCTGGATCCACTTGCAGCTACAAGGCTATTTGGTTGTCCTCCGTAATCAAAAGTTGATGCTGAGAATAAAGGGGTGTGTGTGTGCACTGTTCACCATCCCACAACCCAACCTTAAAATCTACTCATTAAGGATCTAGAATAGTAGTTTACTAATTAATTTGTTCAAGAATTATTAGGGAGGTGCCAGTTATATCTAAAGCCTTGTTCTAGGCTCCAGGGAGTCATCAGCAGACAAAACAGAGTCCCTTCTGCTGAGTAACCTACAGCCCACTGAAAGTCATAGCAACTGGGCTTCCCTGGGGGCAGCCCACTGAAAATCATAACAACTGGGCTTCCCTGGGGGCAGCCCACTGAAAGTCATAGCAACTGGGCTTCCCTGAGGGTCCAGTGGAAAAGAATCTGCCTGCCAATGCAGGGGGCACAGGTTCGATCCCTGGTCTGGGAAGACCCCACACGCCGCAGAGCAGCTAAGTCCAGGCACCATAGCTACTGAGCCTGCGGTCCAGAGCCAGGAGCCACAAGGACTGAGGCCACGTGCTGCAGCTTCTGAAGCCCACACGCCCTGCAGCCCGTGTTCCACAGCAAGGGAAGCAAAGAGAATCCCATGGGAGGCAACTAGAGAAAAGCCCTGCTCACAGCCGCTAGAGAAAAACTGCACAGGGCAACGGAGACCCAGAGCAGCCAAAATAAAGACACAAAGTCATAAACAAAGAAACAAAATGACAACAGCTAAAGCCTGGAGCCTGACTCAGGAAGGCTGCATCCTTCTAGAATGTTCTTTGTGCCACTTCACTGTCTCCAGTTCAGGCATGAGAAGCCTGGTGCACAGAGGCTAAGTGAGGAGTCCCACACTACCAGCCCTGTCTCCTGGGACCAAGCCAGGGAACCAGGCTGCGTCCCAGTCCAGCTTCCAGTCTGGTGGGAAAGGCAGCATTAAAGGAGTGTTCCAGGCATCACAACTTTCACTGCTGCACAGGAACTGCACGGGGTGGGGTGGGGGAGGACCTAACTCAGCTCGAGAGTTTCTACCACGGCCTCGTAAGCATTTGCCTCTGTTTTCCCAGCTCACGTGTCTGGCTGATTTGAGGACAACAGCTGGTTCTGTCCTTTAGAAGACCCGGGGTCTGGGATTCAGATTCCCTCAGCGGGCACGGCTGAGGATGGGAGGGTGACATGGACATTTTCTAACACATTAAACTTCCTGAGCCACACAGTGTACATAATTTATACCTGTAATGTTCTGAAGATTTCATATCTTCTGTGAGTCCCTCCATATAAATTATTTATGTGTTTTAATATTTCAATAAAGCCAGCAGGTTCATGTTGCTCTGAATTGCTCATTCTAATACTCAAGAAAGAGAATCAGCTTGTAAAATATTTGCTTTATTAATCTGAACATATTGAGGGGATTTTCTTAATTGTTCAGGGTTTAAGGGTATGATTTTAAAAATGAAAAGAAAAACTCTTTCAGTCCCTGAAGCCTTAGGTACTTTGCCGGATGACCCGGGGCTATGTCCTCCTATAGCAGTGAGAGAGGCAGAGAACTCTTCTAAAGGCTTTCTCGGCAGAGGACAGACTCACGGGCAGGGACGGGGAGGGAAGCAGGGGGTGAGGGACGGGAGCGCGCACCGCCACCTGTGGGACAGCCAGCCAGTGGGGGTTTGCAGTGTGACTCAGGGGCCTGCAGCGGGCGCTGTGACAACCTTGAGAGGCCGGGAAGGGCGGGAGGTGGGAGAGGGGCTCAGGACGAGCGACATGTGGACACCTACGGCCAATCCATGCTATGCGCGGCAGAGATGAAATCAATATTGCAAAGCAGCTATCCTTCAATTAAAGTTAAATAAAGCTTTAAAAAATGTTTACTTCCTAAGTAAGCTTAGCTAACCTCCTGACAAAGGAAGGGTAAGCTTTCACACTTCAGTGGAGACAGTAAAGCCAGGGTTGAAACTCCAAGTTTCAGACCACATTCTGCAAAGATGTTGGTTGGTGATCTTTCAAGCTCCGCCCAGAAAGCACAGGGTCCGAGTCCCTTTGATCAGATCATCAACATATGTGGCAACTTATTCATTCCCTCTGTGTCTCAGTTTCCTAAGCTGTAAGCGGGGGTAATAATTGCATCCATGTCATTAAGCTAATATCAAAGTTCAACTAGTCAATATAAAAACACCTAGAATAGCACTTGACATGTAGCAAGTATAAGCTGCTGTGTGGTTCTATTGTTATATATTCATTTCACACAAATTATGGAATCCCCCCCGTACTCTTTTCCACCTGTGAGGGACACAACAGCAGATGAGACAAGACCTCCATCCATCACTACACCTTCTTGTAGGGAAAACAGACAGCAAGTAAAGGAGACAAGTTTCGGCTTCCCTCAACGGTCATGATGAAAGTAGAAAGGGCTGATGGGAGAGGATGCCTCCCGGGGTTCCCTCAGCTCAGGGGGGAGCAGAGACGTCCCCCTTTGCAGGCAACATTGGAGGTGGCCCTTGAACAAAGAAGGGTCTGGCCAGGGGAAGAGTCAGAAGCCTGGTCAGCACAGAGAGGGAAACCAGTCCAGCACTCTTGCCAGAACACATCAGCTTGTTAAGGGGCAAGAAGGCTGCTGAGCCTGGGGAGGCGGAGCGGAGCCGAGGTCCCGGGTGAGCGGGCCACGCCCAGCCAAGCGCACAGCCCTGCCCTCCATCCGGGACAGCCCCCTCCCCGCCACCCCAGGTCAGGAATAAGTTGGTGTCGTCTCAGGGAGCAAATGAGGGAGCCTGCTGCTCGCTCTCCTCCCGCTGCTGCAGGGGAGCCCAGTAAAGCCTCATCTGAATTTCTTGTCTGGCCTCTCATCAATGTCTATTGATTGTCGAGGCCAAGAACCCCGATTAGTAACTATATTGGAAAGCCACTGGGATCGTAGGAGCTTGGAAATAACATCCTTTAAGCTGTCTCCTGGGCTTCCCTGGTGGCTCAGTGGTAAAGAATCCGCCGGTCAATGCAGGAGACCTGGGTCTGATCCCTGGGTCGGGAAGATCCCCTGGAGGAAGAAATGGCAACCCACTCCAGTATTCTTGCCTGGGGAATCCCACGGACAGAGGAGGCTGGCGGGGTACAGTCCACGGGGTCGCGAAGAGTCAGACACAGTGAATAAACAACAACAAGCCTGTATCTTAAGACGCCCCTGACTACAGTTTGGAACCACTTGTCCAGTGAGCAGTGACACGTCTTTCCCAGAAACCGAGGAGAAAGGGGGGTGGATTTACCGGGAATGTGAATTTCACAGGTATCAGAGCTGGAGGAGACCTCGCAGGAAGAAGCCCAGCACCGTCTTTTCATAGAAAGGGGAACACACGTCACCCCATACATCAAACTCAGACGTGAGAGAAACAGCAATCGCTTTTCAGAGCAGGTGCTGAAAAAATTCAAGATGAGGCTTGAGCACACAAGCCGCACCTGTGCTTCAGAAACAAGACCCTTACTGGCTCTTTATGACCCACAGACGCGCCGGCGCCTCTCCCTGAGTCTCTCTGAAACAATCCTCCAGCCTGTCGTCCTGCTCACTGGCAGGCAGGGGCTGCAGACACAGGCCATATGCAGGGACCCGCCCGAGGGCAGGAGGGGGAGGAAAGACAGATACATCCAGGAAACGTGTCCCTAGATGAGGTCTGGGCACAAGGTCCCCACCATCAGACCTGTACGAGCGTTCCGGCCACCCTTGGTCAGGGGGTCCCAACATCAGGTCTCCAGACAGAAAAGACGTGGTCTTCAGGAGAGGAGAAAAGGGAAGTGCACCCTGCACTCGCCGCAGTGCACCTCAGAAACGCAGCGTGGCAGATGGGACCTAAAGAGCCGGGTGTCGGTGCCCGAGGCACGTCTTAATTTGTTACGCGGTTCCATTCGTGTCTTTCTCTAATGGTTCACTTAGCCAAACTCAGGGCCAGAAAAAGATCAATCTTAGAAGATGCCCAAACTCTTCGGGAAATAAAAAATGTTGGATTAAGTTGGTTAGAAATTCGTTGAGGGTGGATTTTGCTGCTTAGCTCGCCTGTCTGGAACCACATAAGGCCATGGCTGGAGTCCCCAGGAGGCAGATTAAGTACCTGGATGAGGCACCAGCAAAGTCAGAAGCATTCGTGTGGGGGGTGGGGAGTAAGAAATGGGTTTTTTACAATATTAAAAATCCAAATAATAACGGTGGGAAAACAGAACTTTTGTAGGACATTCATCCATGCGTGCATTACTTAGATTATTTTGAATTTCTCATGAAGTAGGAATTTAGATCATAATCTCCCTAATAGTAAGGACATTTAAAAGGCTTAGTCTAATGGCTGTTATAAGGAGACCGTGGGATGATAGGGGTAAAGTGCCTTGGTTTATTCCAAAGGCCTTGGATGTTAGTGAGTGCTCGTCCAAGTTCAGCACAACATCACCCAACGCTTTAGATGTATTTTCAGGTTATAGAGCTTTGGAAGCCATTATTTCATTTGATTTTCACAATAGGTCTGTAAGGTGGTGTGGACCAAAAGGCTCTGACAATTGTTGGGTTTCTAATGACACATTAGAGTCACTTTAAAAACACACTTTCTCCTTAAGTGTAGAGTTTTTAAAAGGTGGGGGGTGGGGGGGGGGNGGGGGTTCCTGGTGGCTCAGTAGTGAAGAATCTGGCTGTCAATTGGAGAAGGTTGGATCCCTGGTCCAGGAAGATCCCACATGCTGCGGAGCAACTAAGCTGGAGCACCCCAACTACTGAGCCCATGTGCTGCAACTATGATGCCCACACCCCAGAGCGTGCACTCTGCAGCAAGAGCACCCCACCCTCTGCAGCCAGAGAGAAGCCCAAGCGGGAGGGCAGACTCAGCAGGGCCAGAAATAAATAAACATACGTTTTAAAGGGGGAGTTTAGGCAGGAGAGGTTGCAAGTCTGCTTACAGCTAGTATAAATGATGAGACAAACGTTATGAACACTGCCTACAGCATAGTTTTATGACACATTTTCTTTAAAATTGTTACTCTATAGTTAACACAGTCTTGGGGATGAAGGTTGGTGTCCTAAAGTTAAGAAAGTCTGTATAGTCTAAGCGTTTGATGGTTCTGGAAAGATTTGTCTTCTTTCCGTTGAATCTGAGAAAACATGGGGAGATTATCTAACTTAGGAAAAAGAACTGATCATTAGCAAATCCAATTTCACCTGGAACCATTGCCCCATATTTCATTCATGAGTTTTGAATATTCTGTCTCCTTCTTTGTCTTGTTTAGAAAGAAAAATGCTGCACATCAAAGCACCTGAATAAGAAGGTATTTTTAGGTCCACAGGACTGTTTCCTTTCTTTTCCAAATCCCTTGCCTAACTTATGATTCCTTTCATCAAGGCTGGGCCAGAGGAGATAGAGAATGCAGTTGGGGGAAGATAGGAATAGAGATCTATTTCACATTTCCCTTCTGAAAAAGGAGACTTAACTTTCTGATTTCACAACAGAAGACAAAAGCATTACCAACCTCATTACACAGACAGGTTTAGGCGATTTGCCCCAAATCCCACAGCCAGAAAATTACTGTGAGGGGATATGAAGTCTTTCCCTTCAGCTTCGAGGGATTTCAGCCATGCTACAGCAGGAAATAGACAGTCCCCTTTAACTTGAAGAGAAATGTTCACTTTTTACAAGTTGACGTGATCTTGACACTTATCTTGAAAATCACAGGATAAACCAAAAGAGAAAGCGCTCCACCTCACGGGTCACTAATTTCACTTTTATTATGTTAAAATGTCACCATTGTTTACCCTCCTTTGTCAAAGCTGCTCCTCCCCAAAGAATCTGCATTCAGGAATTTCAGTTCAGTCGCTCGTGTCCGACTCTGTGAGACACCATGAATTGCAGCACACCAGGCCTCCCTGTCCATCAACAGCTCCCAGAGGCCACCCAAACCCATGTCCACTGAGTCGGTGATGCCATCCAGCCATCTCATCCTCTGTCGTCCCCTTCTCCTTCTGCCACCAATCTTTCCCAGCATTGGGAAAAAAGCACTGGGCCTTTTCCAATGAGTCAGCTCTTCGCATCAGGTGGCCAAAGTACTGGAGTTTCAGCTTCAGCATCAGTCCCTCCAATGAACACCCAGAACTGACTTCCTTTAGGATGAACTGGTTGGATCTCCTTGCAGTCCAAGGGACTCTCAAGCGTCTTCTCAACACCACAGTTCAAAAGCATCAGTTCTTCCGCGCTCAGCTTTCTTTACAGGCCAACTCTCACATCCATACGTGACCATTCAGGAATTTACAGGTTCCTTTTTTTCCTTTCATTCTAACAAATGTATAAACGCTGACAACCAACCACGAGCTCTGGAAGCGGCTGCTGAAGCACTGAGACCCAGGACGCCCCTGCTCCTGGAGCCTGAACTCGGCCGTGAGAAGAGAGAAGGGGGTGCACATGCGAGAGGGAGGGGCCCGCGCGCCGGGCAGAGACCCGGCAGCTCAGGATCCAGCGAAGCGCTTCCGGGGCAGGAAGGCCCCGGAGGCTCGGCACTTCCTGTCCCCCTTCCGGCGCTCGCGGGTCTCTTTCCGTCTCCGTCTGCAGAGCGCCCTCTGTGGGTCACAGCCTTGGCCTGGAGGAGGGGTTTGTGCAACTCAGTGCCGTCATGGGCCACGCGGGGCCACCCGAGAGGGACGGATCGCAAAGGAGCGTTCTGACAAAGCGTGGTCCAGCGCAGGGGAGACGGCGCCCACTCCAGAGTTCTTGCCCGCAGAGGCCCGCGGACAGACGAGCCCGGCGGGCCACGGTCCGCGGGTCGCAAAAGAGTCAGGCGTGACTCAGCGGCTAACCAACTGTAGCGACAAGACTCGTCCCGGGGCGCGTGATGTGCAGCAGGCTCCAGCAGCGGCGGATTCCAGCGCTGCAGCCGCCGCCCTTCCCACCAGTCACCGCCTCCGGGACCGGCGGGCTCCAGGCTCCGTGAAGCCTCCTCGCCGGCGCCAGCCAGTCCCCGGGCCTCCTGCTTGCGCACGCCTGTGCTTCCAATGGGCAGACTCTGCGCTAACCAAGATCAGTTATAACTGCTGATGCCATTTGTTCCTGTTGTTGAAAGCATATAGATGCTGCATAAATTGGTGAATATTAGTGAATAATAATTTTTCAGTGAAAATTGAAATATTTGGAAACTGGAAAGGGAACTGAACTAGGCCTGAGTGACAAAAACCGCATGAAATGGAAACTCCTTAAAGTGTCTTAAGATAGTCTACATACACTGCTTCACAATTCCCTTTCTAATTTCCTCTTAGTTAGAAAACGTGACTGAGAAATATCAGTGCGTGTTAAGGGTGCAGTTGACATAAGAAAGATACAGAACTCAAATACTCAAAGACGAAGTCCTTTCTTAAATAAGATTAGCAAATGAATGGAAACTTACATGTTTTCATTTAAAATAAATTCTACAATGTAAGCTATTATTTCCATGTAACAGGTATAAACGTAGCAGGCAGAATAACGGTCACCCTAAAACATCCATGTCCTAATGGCCAGAGCGCACGCACCGTACATGACAAGGGCCAGCCCTGCAGCAGAACTAAGGCTGCAAACCGGGCGACCTGGAGGAGAGGCGACCCCCAGGTCACCCAGGTGGGTCATCACAAGCCTCCCTGAAAGTGGGAGAGGAAGGCCGAAGAGGAGGCCAGAGTAAAGCAACGGGAAAGATTCACCTGGGAACTTGCCTGTGGGCGAACGGCTACGACTCCTCCCAACGCAGAGGACCTGGACACAGGGAACTCCATCCCGCGCGTTGCGGCTGAGCTCACACACGGCGACTAAAGGCCCCGCATTCCACAGCGGAGATCCCGAGGGCGCAAGCAAGACTCTGCCAGAATAAATAAAGCCAGATAAATATATAGAGATTTTAAAAGATTTAAAATAAAAACCAAAAATGTAACAGTACTACAATTAAACATAGTAGGACTTTATATATTTAAAAAAGGTTCAACCAGCAGTTGCTGGCTTCGAAAATAGAGAAAGAACCAAGAAACAAGGAATTCTTGTTGAAGGGCTGATTCTAGAAGATGAAAAAGCTAGGGAAGTGATTCTCCTCTTGAGTTTTGCCTGAGACCTGTGTCAGACTTCTGAACTACAGAACTGTCAGACAATAAATGATTGCTGTTTTCAGAAACTAAGTTTGTGGCCATTTGTTAAAGCAGCAACAAGAAACGAATACAGGAGCACTAAGGCCTGGAAAGTTTAGAGACTTGCCTCAGGTTATGTCACAAACCCAGCCTTGTGACTTTAATACAGGATTCTTTCTACTATTGTCCACCTCCTTGTTAAACGTAAAAACAAAAAGGAAAAGTTACACTTCTTAAAATGCCAAAACTCATAATTGATAGTTAAGCAGCCCCTAGTTTATGACTGTCATTTGGTTTTAATCTGCCACTTCCTAAATGTTTATAATGTGTCAAGTTCTTTAAAGGTCATTACATACAGAGGTACGTTCAATCCAGAACTCAACCTGTAATGCACAAATATTGTTCTCTGGTGAGGAGTAAAGCTCAGAGGGTTTCAGAACTTCCCTAAAACTAGAGATGACCCGCAAAAAATAGAGCTGATGTTTGAGCTCAGGTCAACCTGTCTCAGAAACTTTGGAAACGAAGCGCTTTGGCCACTTGGCTTGCTCCGCCTCCCTCACCCCTCCCTTCCCCCGCTTTCCTGGTGGCCCAGTGGTTCAGAATCCGCCCGCCAATGCAGAGGGCACGGGCTCAGCCCCGGTTCGGGGTGACCCCATGTGCGGTGGCACAGTTAAGCCTGTGCTCTGCAGCAAGAAGCGTCACCACGATGAAGAGCGCGCAAATCGCAAACAGAGAGCACCCTTGTGCAGCAGAAAAGACCCAAGGCAGTCAAAAAAAAAAAAAGACAAGAGCATCATGAAACTTCCTGGAGCCATAACACTCTCTACCTTAGTGAACGTCTCGCAGCATGAACAGCCCCTAGCAGAAACCTTAAAGGCCTCCTCGGAGGGATCCAGAATTCAGATGCAGGTGAGAAAACAAAGTTAGATAAAGCGGCACATTGACAGAGAGGCCTCCCTTCCTGAACTGAGACCTGAGCGCTTCATTTTGAAATGCAGTGTCTCCTGCTCAAATCAGAGTAAATGGCTTTCTTACATCCTCTTAAAGAAACGGGAAATATTGAATGAATTCAGCTAAGAGCTAGCACAGAGTGTAAGCTCTCTGCCTCGTGTCGCTATGCCTATGGATGGTACCCTTTAATCACTGAAGTCTCCAAAGCGCCTCCCCCACTTTAAATTCCTTTTTATCCTCAGTTCTGCTTATTCCCTTAGATCTCACAAGCCTTCTTACAAGACTGAATACATTATTTGCTTGTAATATGGTATTTAAATACCCTCTGTTTGATTTTTTTTCCCTGCTAATCTTAACTTCCTCTCCTGAAGTATCACCTTTGTATTTCCTAGATACAGCATAAATCTAACAGGGATAATTTTAATTTCCATCATTCCAGAGAAGAACAATACTTTTTAGAACCCCAATTTTAGTTAGAGAATTTGAAACAAAGGTCCCTGAACATAGCACCTTCTTTCCAAGTTGAAAACAATGGAATTTGTTTTATTAATATTTAATATTTACTTTCACCAGCCAAATAGACAATTCTGCATTAACTTCCACTGACTGATAAACACTGCGCCCTCCTGGGGGCTCCCAATCTAGGGGTGAGATTTTCTCCTGTGTCCATTCAGGACCACAGTTGGCACATAGCCTTGAATTAACACCAAAATCCACCCAAAGGGGCCAAATCCTTTTCTCTCCTCCAAAAAAGAAGGTGTTTGTTTTGTTTTTCTTAAAAAAAAAAAAAAAAAAGACAGGTGAGGAAATGAAAGGTTGTGAAATAAGTTACATAAGGAGAACAATTTCATTTTTCTAAGTTACATGGTCTTCAGCCCAGAAAACACACATGCGTTTTAGAACCGGAGTTCCAGTCTTTCCGCCAGGGGGTCCTTTTCATCTGTACCAGTATTTCTTCTGCTCACCGAATCCTCTCCAGCCGTCTCTGTGGGGAAGACATTTATTTTCTTTAACACTTTGCCAATCTGTGTTTGCAGCATCAATGCAAATGCTGTCTACCAGTTGTTTTTGTTTCTGCTCCTGTCTCCCTGTGGCACTTTTAACCGCCCTCTAGCCACGTCTCTTTGCGGGAGGAAAGCCCCGATGTCCAGAGTCTCATCACCGGGCGAGTCATCAACACTGCAGACCAGGTCCCCACCCGTGTCACACTCGGGAGCCCATCAGCCATCAAGCTGCACATTTCGACCTGTTCTCTTATGTTAAATCCTTCTTGTTTCTGAAAGCCACTTTCACCGACATGGGCAGATACTATTTTTATTACTTGTAATTTCCAGGGCTAGAGCCTGCTAGGTTGAGAAGAGCTCAGGAGTCTGCTGTCAGCCCCTCCCTCTTCACGTGGCGCTGGTGTGTGGTCCCTAAGTTGTGTCCACGTCTCTGCGACCTTGTGGACTGAGCCCGCCAGGCTCCTGTCCATGGGATTCTCCAGGCAATAATGCTAGGGTGGGGCCGCTTCCTTCTCCTGGGGCCCTTTCTGCCCCGGGGATTAAACCCTGTCTCCTACACTGACGGGCAGACTCTCTAGTGCTGAGCCCCGGGGCGGCTCCCCATCCACCCACTTAATTTACAAACTAAAAACCAGAGCCACAGTGATCCGTCTTTCCCTTCTTTCTCCCTTCACTTCAGCTTCTTGTCCCCCCGCCCCCACCTGGCTCATATTTCCCCTCTTCCTTCCTTTCATTCTAGAAACATGTACTGAGTGACTTCTTTCTTTTCCAAGCACAGTCCCAGGTGCTGAAGATAGTAGCCATGTTCAAGGCAGACAGTCCCCTGTCCTCCCGGGGCTCACATTCTGGTGGAAGACACGAGCGTAAGGCAGCTAATTAAGTGGTCGTTTGCAGCGGTGAGCAGTGTTGCCAGGGACGAGAGAGCACGACATCAAATAGCAAGTGACACCCAACTCGGGCGCACGACTCATCTGTATTAACCTCTCACAAGCTTCATTCATTCCAATCTAGAAATGGCGCTGCCAGAAACGCACGCTACGGGACTAGAAATGTGCTTCAAATATGTGTTGACTAGGGCAATAGTTACATGCTGGTTGGCAGAGCTGTGAGTGCCCCTCTGAACAATGGCGTCAGGCTCAGTGAAATACGGCACGGCCGGCCGTGAGCAGGTGCCTGTTCAGATCCATGCCGCAGAAGGACCGTCGTTGGTCTGGGGAATGCTCACAGCGTTAGGTGGAGAAAGAGAAAGGCTGGGGACTTCCCGCGAGGCCCACTGGTTCAGACTCGCCTTCCTGTGCAGGAGGTGCCAGTTCAGTGCCTGGTCAGGGAGCCAAGATCCCACGGGTCTCACAGCCAAAAAACCGAAACATAGAAAAAGAGCAATACTGCAACCAGTTCAACAAAGATTTTAAAAAATGGTCTCCATCAAAAATATTTTGAAGAAAAGAAGAAGGCTATACCTGTTATAGGGGTGGCAAAGAGTCGGACACGACTGAGCGACTGAACTGAACTGATACCTGTCATACAGAGTGAAGTGAGTCAGAAGGAGAAAAACAAATATTGTGTAGTAACACATGTACCTGGAATCTGGAAAGAGGTACTGAAGAGCCTATACGCGGGGCTGGAGTGCAGACGCAGACAGACAGCACGGGCTTGTGCACGCAGTGGGGGAGGAGCGGGTGGGGCGACTGAGACGCGCGTTGAGATGCACATGTTACCAGACGTGAGTGAAACGGAGCGCCAGTGGGAGTGTGCTGTGGGCGGGGAGCCCACCCCCGGGGCTCTGCGCCGACCCAGGCGGGCGGCGTGGGTGGGAGGGGGTTTAAGAGGGAGGGGCGTGTGTCTACCTGTGGCTGACCCATGGCGACGTGTGGCAGAACCATCACAACACTGTGAAGCAGTCACTCTCCAAAACAGATAGACACACTTTTAAAGAAAGGAAGGCTATAAAAGAGCACACCTAAGGTGATCCTGTTTCACGTAAAAGACAACGGGAAGGGGTGGTGCCGACGAAGCAGGGTCGGGGAGCCCCCCGGCATCGCACAGGACTTGCCCGCAAGGAGTGGAATCAACTATTCGCTCCTTCTAAGTTTTCAGGCGTCCACGTTTTCTTAAGTGAGCCCGTGTTCCTCACGTAATGCACCGTTTAGCACAAACTGCCTAAAAGTGTGGCTGAACCACAGGTCCCTATGTCCAGTGCATGGGATGCACTCTCATTTGGTGGAGAACAAACATAAGACATTCGAGACAGCAAAGCTGAAAATCTGGGAACTGAGCTCCACAGGCCAAAGAACCAAGCTCTGTGTGTGTGTGTGTGTGTGTGTGTGTGTGTGTGTGTGAACAGTTTAATTCTAGTTAAAGGCTTGTGAAGTGTTGTAAATATCATATTAAAAAGGAAACAGCTTCCTTCCTTCTATAGGAAGTTTCCAAATGTCCCCTCATTATATTGTACCTATGCTGGGTAGAGTATGAAAAAAACATTTAGTTGTTGAAAACACATAAATTCCAAAATTGGAAATGTGAGCTTCTCATAATAAGAATGATAATAATGGCTCATTACACTGAATAACCCTGATAAATGCAAATTCACTCTTCAGCTCTTTCACATTTATTATTTATTACTTTCTGCCAGATAAAATTCCTTCTATCCTAATATTGCATTCACCCTTTGCATCTTCAAATAAAGAAGTATATAAAGTTCAGTTAAAATTCCGTCTCCAAATATCTAATCAGCTGCAATCTTTTCATCAATAGCCTTTCAGGGATTTCAGTGTCATTCATTAGGTGGTTAGAAATTTCTGAAGTCTCCTTTGTATGCTAACTTCTTCAATTTAAAAATAAAGCCTGTTAGCCACAGCTGTCAAGTAGAAGAAGGAGATGCGGCCTGCGGCGTGTGCAGCACCGGAGCCCGTGTGCTGGCACAGCCAGACCGCAGGCGGAAGCAGAGAAGGCTCCCACGCAGGGGCCGCCACACGCTCCGGAGCACGTTGTAAAGATCCAGAACAAAACGCTCAGTTTCATACACTGAGATCAGGATTTTCTTACCTTGTGTAAACTGAAAGATTTTCATCTCACCTGAGTGAATCTTTTTTTTTTTAATTTCATCACTTGAATCTATCCTTGGGAGGAAATGAAGTAATTAAAAACAGTATCTTCTCATGTTGTATTTTTGCTTAACAAAAATGAGCAATAATCCTTGGCTGTTATCTGGCATTAAAGATCACTGCATTGCTCAGTCATACTGAACATTCATCCCATGTGGGAGTCTTTTGTGCCACCCAAGTTCTCACTTTCTCCCTACCCATACCCTGTATCTCAATACTCTCAAATTAATGTTGACTAGATAGTGAAGATTCCTTCCAAAAGGTCTGAAATACCAAACGCATCACACAAGGCTCAATCTCATGAATTACCATCACAATCAAACAAGTCGCTCGGCACAGCTTAGACGCATTCTACAGTTCCACAGGCCTTTCCAAGTATGTACTAAACCGTTTTCATTGTGCTGCTCTCAACTCACAGAAGTACGCAGCATTATGCAGTGCTACCTAGAGGCCCCATCTTTCTGCTTCAATTCTAAAGGAAAAATTCAAAACAGACCTGAGTCATCAGATTACACTAATTGTCATGGCAAAAGGAAGCCCAGAGTAGCTTGGGTCTACTGGCTGCCACTGGAGGCGTTCAGACTGATGATACCAAAACTAGGTGGCTTATTAAAAAGCAGAGACATCACTTTGCCAACAAAGGGACTCAGGTTCGATCCCTGGGTCAGGAAGATTTTCTGGGGTAGAAAATGGCAACCCACTCCAGTGTTCTTGCCTGGAGAATCCCATGGATGGAGGGCCTGGAGGGCTACACTCCATGGAATAGCAAAGAGTCGTACACGACTGAGTGACTTAGCACTCACACAACCTTTGCCTCAACCGTTTACATATTCATTTCAGAATGGCTCTCGGTAACAGGTCTCGTCACATGACATGGCCAGATGTGGCCAGGGTAAGGGTGCAGTAGGACATGGGCTTGGAGACAGATGCCAGAGAGGGCAAACCCCTTTAGCGGCTGGGAAGTGAAACTGTCCTTCCAGGCTCCATGCCCAAGGAGGGCAATTCTGTGTGTGTGTGTGTGTGTGGTCTATGTATCTGTGTCTGTGTGTGTGTCTATTTGTGTGTGTGTGTGTCTGTGTGTCTGTGTCGTCTATGTATCTGTGTCTGTGTGTGCGTCTATTTGTGTGTGTGTGTGTGTGTGTGTGTGTGTCGTCTATGTATCTGTGTCTGTGTGTCTATTTGTGTGTGTGTGTGTCGTCTATGTATCTGTGTCTGTGTGTGCATCTATTTGTGTGTCTGTGTGTGTGTGTGTGTGTGTCTGTCTGTGTGTCTGTGTCATCTATGTATCTGTGTCTCTGTGTGCGTCTATTTGTGTGTCTGTGTGTGTGTCTGTCTGTCTGTGTGTCTGTGTTGTCTATGTATCTGTGTCTGCATCTATTTGTGTGTCTGTGTGTGTGTGTGTGTGTGTGTGTGTATGTGAGAGAGTTGCTCGGTTGTGTTTGACTCTTTGTGACCACATGGACTGTAGCTGCCAGGCTCCTATCTGTGGGATCCTCCAGGCAAGAAGACTGGAGTGAGTAGACACTCCCTTCTCCAGGGGATCTCTCTGCCCAGGGATGGAGCCCCTGTTTCCTGCACTGCAGGTGGGTTCTTTACCATCTGAGCCACCAGGGAAGGCGGAGGGCAAGCACAGTCTCACTTAAATCTGAAAGAGGATCAGCTTTAAGTGTGCACGTGAGCCAGCCCCTCAGTGCTCTGCAAGGAGGAGGTGCTCTGAGGGCGGCCTCCAGAGCAGCCCGGTGGTGGCCGCGTGCACACTGCTTTCTCATTATCCTTTGTGTGCTGTGGTCATCTCAGGTCTTCTCACTGCCAGCCCCCGTTCTTTCCAAACCCAAACGTCCTACCCGCTCTGAGTTTAAGATGGTGTGTGTGTGATACATGCACCTTCATGCTAAATGTCTCTTCTTCTTCTCGTCAGAGACCCCCAATGTTTTGGGCGCCAGGGTCTGGTTTCACGGAGAACAATTTTTCCATGGACCAAGGTTGGGGGGTGATGATTCAAGCTTGTGACGTTCATGCCACTGGATTTCTACTGTTGTTGTATCAGCTCCACCTCAGACCATCAGGCATGGTTGGGGACCCCTGCTCCACGTCACTTGCCGGCAAATTCGACACATGAGTCAGGTCTGGCTGTTCTTCTGTTAATCTCCTGTACGTGGTGCATATAGCTCCACCATTTGCTGGGCCTGGTTCTAAAGACTTCAGGTGTGACAAGCCACATTTAATCCTCACAGCAAAGGCATGAAGAGTACCCTCATTGTCAGTGTTTTACACGTGAGTAAACAGAAGCGTAAAGAGGCAATCAGCCAAGCGTGCGCTGTTGAATGGCACAGCTCTGCTAACCTGCTTCCAAAACGTTTTCACTTCCATTATCCACGGATTCCATATGACACTAAAATCAGAAATTTTATTCTGATTTTATTCTGATTATTTATTCTGTTCTGGGGTCTCCAACAGTCTGACACAACTGAGTGGCCTCACTTTCACTTTTTGCTTTCATTCGGGACTTAGCGGCAGCAGAGGTGTGGCCGATTAACAATGTGGCAGTTTCAGGTGGACAGCGAAGGGACTCAGCTATGCACGCACATGTATCCATTCTCCCCCAAAGACAGGGCACTGAAAGACGGACTCCCCAGGTCGCTAGGTGCCCAATATGCTACTGGAGATCAGTGGAGAAATAACTCCAGAAAGAATGAAGAGATGGAGCCAAAGCAAAAACAACGCCCAGTTGTGGATGTGACTCGTGATGGAAGCAAGGTCCGATGCCGTGAACAGCAACACTGCATAGGAACCTGGAATGTTAGGTCCATGAATTGAGGTAAATTGGAAGTGGTCAAACAGGAGATGGCAAGGGTGAACACCAACATTTTAGGAATCAGTGAACTAAGATGAACCAGAATGGGAGAATTTAATTCAGATGACCATTATATCCACTACTGTGGGCAATTCCTTAGAAGAAATGGAGTAGCCTTCATAGTCAACAAAAGAGTCCAGGAATGCAGTTCTTGGTTGCAGTCTCAAAAATGACAGAATGATCTCTGTTCATTTCCAAGGCAAACCATTCAATATCACAGTAATCCAAGTCTATGCCCTGACCACTAATGCCAAAGAAGCTGAATGGTTCTATGAAGACTTACAAGACCTTCTAGAACTAACACCAAAAAAAGATGTCCTTTTCATCCTAGGGAACTGGAATACATAATAGGAAGTCAAGAAATACCTGGAGTAACGGGCAAGTTTGTCCTTGGAGTACAGAATGAAGCAGGGCAAAGGCTAATAGAGTTTTGCCAAGAGAACACACTGGTCATAAAAAACACCCTCTTTCAACAACACAAGAGAGGACTCTACACGTAGACATCACCAGATGTCTGAAATAATCAATTTGAAATCAGATTGATTATATTCTTTCCAGCCAAAGATGGAGAAGCTCTATACAGTTAGCAAAAACAAGACCAGGAGCTGACTGTGGCTCAGATCATGAACACCTTATTGCAAAATTCAGGCTTAAATTGAAGAAAGTAGGGAAAGCCACTAGACCATTCAGCTATGACCCATATCAAATCCCTTACAATTATACAGTGGAAGTGACAAATGGATTCAAGGTTAGGTCTGATAGAACGCCTGAAGAGCTGTGAATGGAGGCTTCCAACACTGTACAAGTGGCAGTGATCAAAGCCATTCCCAAGAAGAAGAAATGCAAAAAGGCAAAATGGTTTTCTGAGGAGGTCTTACAAATAGCTGAGAAAGAAGAGGAGCTAAAGGAAAAGAGGACAGGGAAGATACACCCATCTGATTGCAGAGTTCCGAAGAATAGCAAAGAGAGATAAGAAAGCCTTCCTCGGTGACCAGTGCAAAGAAATAGAGGAAAACAATAGACTGGGAAAGACTAGAGATCTCTTCAAGAAAATTAGAGATACCCAGGGAACATTTCATAAAAGCATTTCATGGCAAGTAGATGGGGAAACACTGACAGATTTTATTATTTTGGGCTCCAAAATCACTGCAGATGGTGACTGCAGCCATGAAATTAAAAGACGCTTGCTCCTTGGAGAAAAGTTATGACCAACCTAGACAGCAAATTAAAAAGCAGAGACATTACTTTGCCAACAAAGGTCCATCTACTCAAAGCTATGGTTTTTCCAGTGGTCATGTATGGTCATGTGAGAGTTGGACTATAAAGAAAGCTGAGTGCCGAAGAATGGATGCTTTTGAACTGTGGTGTTGGAGAAGACTCTTGAGAGTCCCTTGGACTGCAAGGAGATCCAACCAGTCCATCCTAAAGGAAATCAGTCCTGAATATTCATTGGAAGGACTGATGCTGATGCTGAAGCTCCAATACCTTGGCCACCTGATCTGAAGAACTGATTCGTTGGAAAAGACCCTGATGCTGGGAAAGATTGAAGGCTGGAGGAGAAGAGGGGATGTCAGAGGATGAGATGGTTGGATAGCATCACCAACTTGATAGACATAAGTTTGAGCAAGCTCTGGGAGTTGTTGATGGACAGGGAGGCCTGGTGTGCTGCAGCCCATGAGGTCCCAAAGAGTCGGACATGACTGAGCGCCTGAGCTGACTGAACTGATTCTCCCTCAAACCTCCTCCCTTCCAGGCTGTCAGTCACACTGAGCAGAGTCCCTGTGCTGCACAGTAGCCCTTGTTGTTTACGCATTTTAAATACAGCAGGTGCACATGTCCACCCCAAGTTCCCCAGGTGTCCCTTCCCCCAGCAACCAGACGTTTGTTCTCTGAGCCTGTGAGTCTCTTCCTGCTTTGTGGGTGCGTGCACGCTCAGCTGCTTCAGTCATATCTGACTCTTTGCGACCCAAGGGGCCACAGTCCCGGTGCCTCTATGTTCCTTTATGCCACTGTCTCTGAAGATCTCTGGCCGAATATTTGAGAAAAGACAGTGAATGAAGTTTAGGTCAGGGTCTTGGAAAACACAGCAGAAGGGGGTACCCAAAAGAGAGGCAGAACCTTGGACTCCCTTCAATTCTGCAAAAGGTGGGCTAACTATGTTAAAACCTGTCTTGTCTCTAAAAAGTTAATTAGACAATCTCTTTTATTCCCAGATGTCTTAGGTGAGATATTAGATCCTGAGGATTTTAACAATTGTTAGTGGGGAAAAGGATTCCCTGGTCAAGTAAGTTTGGGAAAAAACCCCGAGTTTGTTACATTAACCAAGGGAAGCCATGTATTTACTGTGATGCTTCTTGTAAACCTTAATAAGCTGTTAACGAGCACGAGGGCTGCTTCAGGAGCAGGGGACGGCCTGCAAGCCATGCTCTCCATGGAACTCTTTTTTTCAAGGCAGATTTTTCTAGATTGCTTCAGGGAATTAGATAATTTAGTTAATACAAGTGTGTTTTACATTTAAAAATTTACACTTTGCTCTTTATAATTAATGAGGTGCCGCCCAAGAGCTTCTTGTGGAGAATCACGATAGGCCTCCCTGGGGGCTCGGTGGTAAAGAATCCGCCTGTCAGTGAAGGAGACTCCAGTGTGATCCCTTGGTCAGGAAGACCCCACCTGCTTTGGAGCGACTAAGCCAGAGAACCGCAACTATCGAGCCTGCGCCCTAGGGCTTCCCTGGTGGCTCAGACATTAAGGAATCCGCCTGCAATGTGGGAGACCTGGGTTCGATCCCTGGGTTGGGGAGATCCCTGGAGGAGGGCATGGCAACCCACTCTGGTATTCTTGCCTGGAGAATCCCATGGACAGAGCAGTCTGATGGCCTACAGTCCATGGATCCCAAAGAGTCGCACACGCCTGAGCAGCTAAGCACTGCACAGCACTGGGCCCAGGAGCTGCTGCAGCCCGTGCTCCCTAAAGCCCGTGCTCGGCAACGGAAGAAGCCACTGCATTGAGGAGCCGCACACCACCATCAGAGAGGAGCCCCTGCTGGCTTAGCTAGAGTGAAACCCAAGTGCAGCCACAAAGACCAACTAAGCCGAAAATGTATAAATAAATAAAATCAAACAAGCAGGGCTTCCCCAGTAGCTAAAGCGATAGAGTCCTCCTGCAACGCAGGAGGCGCAGGAGACGTGGGGCTGATCCCTGGGTCGGGAAGATCCCCTGGAGAAGGAAATGGCCACGCACTTCAATACTCTTGCCTGGGGAATACTAGGACAGAGGAGCCTGGCAGGCTACAGTCCGTAGGGTCACAAAGAGACACGACAGGGCACATTGAAGAAAGAATCATGACAAGCAGAGAAATGAGACAGTGAGATGGTGCTACCGGGCACAGGAGCCCAGGGTCGAAAGAACAGGTCCTCTGAGGTCATATCAGCCCCCCGTGCGCCCGGCTCGCACTGTTCACGCGTGGTGTGATCTGAACCGAGTCTCTTAGCTTTTTGTGCCTACAGTGACTCAGCCGTAAGGTTAGAGAAATAGCCACCACCGTTATCACTTGGTTCTTTGAGGGATAAAGGAAATAGAGCACGCACCTTTCCTGGCCTAGGACCCAGTACCGCAATGACACACTCTCCTCCCTGAGCGTGAAACAGGCGGACGTGCGAGTCCCAGCTTCTAGGGCTGCTTCTCTGAGCTTTGCATAACCTCAGCTGCTGTTTAGTCAGTGAGTCCTGTCAGACTCTCTGCAATCGCCCAGGTCGTAGCTGCCCAGGCTCCACTGTCCACGGGACCCTTCAGGCAAGGATGCTGGAGTGGGTTGCCATTTCCTCCTCCAGCTGAACCGCAGGGCCTGCGTCTATAAGGTGGGGATGAAGCGTCCTCATAGGGAGGGCACTGAGGAGACTATGAATCAGTGTGTGGAGCTTCTGGAAGAGCTTCATCAGTGCTAGACCTTCCCAGTGGTTGGCACACGCTAGACCTTGGTGAGCATTTATCAAGCTTAACTGAATCACTCTGCTATCGTTAAGGCTCACCCCTCCCCCTCTGCCCTGCCAAAGGCTTTAATATTTTGGTCAATTGGACTTTAATGGTCAATTGAGTTTATGAGGCAATTACTTAAAATCCTTTAGCATTACAACCCAAACACCCAAGGACAGAAGTGATTTAGCCTGCCAGCCACTTTTTGTGAGCTTTGCTTAGAGTCTGAAGCGCTAGTTATCAGAGCGCTTCTATGCTCCCCTTCCCCAGTGCTTTGAGATACTCAAAGCTTGTTGAACCCAACAATCATCTTTTTTCTCTTTTTTGCATATTTCCATTACTGTTACATTGTAATGGAAATATGAAGATCACATTTAAAGATGAAAAAGTCCTGCTTTTTATTTGTCTTAGTCTCCCATGTGATTAATTGTTCCCTTCATGTAGCAATAATTTTTTTCCAGTCCTATAGTTATGTAAGCCAGAACTGTCTTTAAACATGCGCGGTTCATTTTATGTCCATTTATTTCCATTTAAATGACTAGGGGACAGGAAAACTATATCACCAACCAGTTGTCAGTGGTGGTGAGATTGCTGGGGGATGTTACATCTCAAAAATGACCAGGAACTAGGGAAAGAGTGACAGCAACCTGATTCACGGGCTCTCAGCGGCCACAGGGCAGCCTCACAGGGCACGTTTGGGGGCGTGAAAGGATGTTCCCTGTGGTTGTCAGAGTAAGTGGGGATGAGCAGGACTGATTTGGAATATGGGGTCCAAGGAATCCAGACATTTCTTCCCAAAGAACAAAGGACGCTCCTATATTCTGAGTGTTTCTGAAACGTTCCTGTGGATGTCCATGAAGGTGGAAAACTTGTTCATAATGTTACACAAGCCTAGAATCTAACACCCCTCACAGACAAATCTAAAATCTCTCTTCACAGTTTTGACCGCTCAGTTTTCCAGAGTACAATATCTGTATAAACTGACGTAAACTTTTACTGTGTTTCATAACTTTACTGAGTCAGTCATTCACCATTTTTTGGAAAACCTCAGTATTTTCCAGATGCAACAACCAACACGATAAACCTTCATTAGTTGTGCAAGTATGTCTAAAAAGATAGTTCTATATCTAAGTGTAAATATTTGACAATTATGTTTTCTCTTCTAAATGTTCCTATATTAAAATATGTGTCATATTATTATTACTATAAAGCACAGTAGTGTTNTTACTATAAAGCATAGTAGTGTTCTCTTATTTTTCATATTATAATTATGATATTACATCTTAAAATTATATGGTACAAAGCTCATATTACCTATGAACTTTACTTCATAAGAGTAAAAGGTATAGTATGAAATATTTGCTATAAAAATGACATTGCTTTGGGTAGTGTTAAAACCACTGGTGTAATAAAAGCTATGATAATGAACTAGTATCCGTACAAATAGTACATGCGTTTCCATGTATTTTACTAACAATTCCTGACACACGTGAACTGCAGTTTAAACAGGATGCCTGTGAATTCCTCTTGACTGGAAGAAGACCTGTTTTCAAGATCATACCATATGTGAAAGTGAAAGTCGCTCGGTTGTGTCCGACTCTTTGCAACTCCATGGATATTCCATGGAATTCTCCAGGCCGGAATACTGGGGTGGGCAGCCTTTCCCTTCTCCAGGGGATTTTCCCAACCCAGGGATCGAGCCCAGGTCTCCCGCATTGCAGGCGGATTCTTTACCAGCTGAACCACAAGGGGAGCCCACATATCCCCATAATTTAGGGAGGTACCAGCTTAACACAGGTTCATTAAGCATCTCTGAAGTGCAAGGCACTATTCTGAAAAATAAGCAGATCACATCTTCCTCATTTCCGGGTCTTATCTCAACTGTGGCCAAACTAGTCTTGAAGATTCATCAGAAACCAGATGAATGAGATGAAGGTTATTCGATTTTATTTTCCAAGTTTGGACATTCATTCTATCCTCATTGCAACAAGATTTTCTCATTAAAACGTTTTCATTTTGCAAATATTTATCTACAAACATCTGTCCTTTTCCTCCCTTTTTTAGGAGAGCTCTGGGTATGTACTTGACTCCATAATAAAGATTTTGATTTGTAGAGGCATCCAGGATGTAAAACATCACCAGACTGCAAACCCAAAGTGCTATAAAAGTTTTAAGACATTGGAGATCATTTCCTAAATTATTGACAACTGTATAGTTTGAAAGACTTACCAGTGAAAGGTGCATATTTAAGGAGAAAGACGGCTCACGTGGAATCTCTCAGGCTCTGCCTTGTCAGTCGGCATGCAACTTTATCTCCATAGACCACCTTTGAAATCAACAAGAATTCTGCTGATTTCAGGAGAGAGGAGCCCGGCTGCAAGAGTAACGTGTGCGCCGCGGGCACCCCATCTTTCCCAGAAGGACTCCACGTCACAGGTCTGACTACAAAGTCAGGCACCTACTCTTCCCCTTCTAACATGTAACTGAGGAGATGTGTTCCTTTTCAAAGGGAATGACAAAACTGTACAAATTCAGGCTTTAGACCCATGGGTCTTCTCTCAAATTACCACAAAGAGCCAACATTTATGCACATATAAGCAGGACATTGATATAGCTAACGAGCTGAAATAAAGACGGACTCTTGTTACCGTTGCGGTGGTTCATTTTTTGTGTCGGCTTGACTGCCCTTAGGGTTGATGCCCAGACAGCTGGAAAACGTTCTTTTTGGGTGAGTCTGGGCGTGTGTGCCTGGAAGTGACTGGCATTTGATCTGGTAGACGGCGTGAAGAGCCACCCTCAGCAATCCAGCAAGCCCTCGAGTGGAACAGAAAGGGGAGGGGAGGGCAGTTCTGTCCCTCGTCTTGAGCTGGAAGGTCACGGACATGCCAAGACACGGCAGCACTTGCTCGCAGACCTTCAGACCCCGAGACTTAAATCGGCAGCCCGCTGCCTCTCAGGACTCGGGACTCGGACTGAAGCGTGCCCCTGGCTCCCCTGGTCCTCCAGCTCGCAGACGCAGATCGTGGAGCCTCTCAGCTGTCACAGGGGCTCAGACGCTAAAGAGTCTGCCTGCGGCGCAGGAGACCCAGGTTCCACCCCTGGGCTGGGAAGACCCCCTGGAGAGGGGAATGGTAACCCACTCCAGTATTCCTGCCTGGAGAATCCCAGGGACGGAAGAGTCTGGTGGGCTCATGGGGTTGAGTTCATGTGGCTGAAAAGTGTTGGACGTGACTGAGTGACTGACAGTGTCCACTTTCAGCTGGCATAAGCGCACGAAGCAGCCGCTAATCCTAAGTCTCCTCTTATTTCTACCTTCATGTCTGTATCTGTTACTACGTGTGGCTGTTGTCCAGCCACTAAATCATGTCCGACTCTTTGGGCCCCAGTGAACTATAGAATACCAGGTTCCTCTGACTGTTATCCCTGAGTTTGCTCAAAGTCATGCCCATTGAGTCAGGAATGCTATCTAACCGTATTGTTCTCTGCCGCCCCCTTCTCCTGCCCTCAGTCTTTCCCAGGATCAGGGTCTTTTCCAATGAGTTGGCTCTTCGCATCAGGTGGCCAAGGTACTGGGGCTCTCAAGAGTCTATATATCTATGTATACTTCTATATCCCATTGGTTCTGTTTCCCTAGAGAACCCTGACTTATAGCCCTACTTTGCAAAGATAAACCTGACTTTTGATGGGACACTTTGAAAGGTGAAATATTAAAACACACAGAACAACGCTTTCTGACTTCTTAACTGCAGCGTCCGCTGTGGCAGCCGCACCGTGGTAAACTCGCACCCTGTTCTGTCGGTTGCAGTGTTTACAGCTCTGGATTTTTATTGGAAAGATTTGTCTATCGTAGCTGTACATCCCCACCCAGAAATATGAGGTCTCTGACAATAAGGACTTTGTCTATCACATTAATTTATATGTCTCCAATGCCTACTCACAATGCTTGATATAGAACAATAAGCATTTGGTGAATAAATGACCAAATGTTGACTTCTCTTACAGGTCAGTAATTTCAAGCTGAAGGGCAGCTATAGAGTAAGGAGGGGGAGATACAGATAAACAGAAGACTTTGTGGGCCGTTAAATACCGTGAGTCCACCTTCTGAGACGGTAGCCCTAGGTTATGCTGTGTCTGGTGGAAGCTTACAGCTTTTGGAACTTGCTAGGCTTTCTAAAGTCCTCACAATACGTGGGAGACTGATTGAAATCAGTGTGCCCTGCACCTGCGGTGATTTTTAATAGCAACAGAATATAAAGCCCTTTCCCCTTCATCCTCCCCTAACGATGCCTTGGCTCTAGGGACAGGACTTGGCAGAAGTGAGCCACACCAAGATCGAGCATCTTCTTGGCCTGACCGTAGGGCCTAGACTGTTTCAGAGGCCTCGTGGTTGAGGGCATGAGGGAAGTCATGCAAGGTCAGAGAAGGTCCCTGAGACAATGAGAATGTCCCCGTTTCCCCCCATGCCTGTCTGAAAGCGGGGTTTCATGTTCTGGATGCAGAGAGTTGCAGATGGGGCAATTCTCACTGTATGTGCATTCAGACGGGGAAATCGCTTTGGTCTGGAAAGTTATCCTCTGGATGTTTTCGTTTTTATTCGAATCTGGCTAGAAATGCCCCTTGCTACGCCTTCACCCGACGCAATACCCTTGGATGTTGATCAGTTTGCCTAATATGGGACTTCAGAAATGTTTAAGCTTCTCCATGGTACTGGTTGAGAATGGCCAGCTAACATTTTACTTGCTTGGCTTAATTTATACTTAGAGCTAAGACAGTTTATGATTTCAATTCATAAAATGACTCTGTTTCAGGATACAAATAATAAGAGCAGAGTGGTTTATCCAGAGAGGTGAGTATTTTATTACACATGATGATGTTCCATTATTATTTATGGTATAAAAATTAAAAGAAGGATCTTTGGAGGAGGAAAAGACCTCATTTCATAAAAATATTTTATTAGAAAGGAATATTATATTTAAACTCTGAACTAGATATTCTTGTGGTATAAAGTGAAGGATAGTCAGACATCACAATTTTGTACTAATTGGGATCCAGGTAAATTACAAAACTATTTCAATGAAATGCAATTTCCATGCTGTCAAGTCCTTTAATAAATAGATAAGATGCTCCTTGGGAAAATGCTTTTACACAGAATAGCTAATTTTCTCTGAATAGAAGACACAAGTCAATGTCATTCTAGCTGAGAAACATTATTATGAACTACAAATTAGTGAATTGCGAGTAAATCAGATTTTAGTGTGTATTTAAAGTTTTTAATATCTTTAAGGATTTGGGGGAAAATTCAATATTAAGCATATGACTCCTTCAAACTATTGGTGCTTGAAACCAAATTCTTCAAATTTGACTTTCTTGCTCAGTAAATTCTAATTTAGAGTTTGGTTCATTCTGTGACTGCAATCAACATATTTTATATTTTCAGTGTCCTGATACATGTTAAATTTTTCCTTTAAATACATACAACTAAGCATCGTGTATCTAGACTGCCCAAATGTTTAATATTATCTGCACTAGTAAGGTAAATTTATCTAATCCAGGCCCCTGTGCACAAAACAAAGCATTAAAAAGTGAACCATTAAATGCACTATCCCAGGAATCTTTTCTCTAATTCACCAATTAATTGTACATGGAAAAGATCGCTCCTTTATAACTCTCAATGCATCATCTCAGAAATTTCTTTGCTGTTTGAACTCCCTAAAGGGAGGCTGAATAACCAAGCTTCTCTTCCTGATGGATCCATTGGAAATATGATGCTGTATAAACCCCCAGCAAACAGCTATAAATCTAGCTAACATTCATTGTGTCTGTGAAGATGGAATGATTCTCCCCAGACAAGCTTTGGAAAATAATGTATTGATTTCTGATGGCAATTTATTGTTCTTTGCAATCAACTGTGTTTATACTGTGGCCTTAAATTATAACCCTTCCTCTTCCATTCTTAGTCTTTGGAATGTGAAATCAGAGAGCCAGAAAGCTTCAAAGAGGTCACCTCAAAAATCCATGAAATGGAGATGAATTTTTTGAGTCATAAACTTTCTACTCACTCTGGTCTTATTTTAGTAGTCATAGCAAATGACACAACGTTATCTAACCTTGGGCTTCCACCCAAAGTACCTCTAACCCATTTAAAGCAAAGAGCAATTACAAAGTCCCTAAACTCAGGTCTCCATTCCCCCCAAAATACTGAATCCCATTGCCACCCAAGCATGGGCTCAGAGGTTTTGACACTGTGTGTGTCTTATAAATGTGTATGCCCACTTTCTCAATTGTGTCTGATTCTTTGTGACCCCATGGCCGGTAGCCTGGCAGGCTCTTCTGCCCATGGGATTCTCCAGCCAAGAACACTGTAGCGGCTGCCATTTCCTCCTCCAGGGGATCTTCCTGACCCAGGGACGGAAGCTGTGTCTCTTACGGCTCCTGCCCTGGCAGGCGGGTGCTTTCCCAGCAGTGCCACTTGGGAAGCCACGTGAATTTGATTTGAGTTTTCATCCAAAAAAAAAAAAAAGAGCAAACTAGGGACTTCCCCGGTGGGCAGGTGGCTAAGCATCTGTCTGTGATATCACAGCCACCAGTTCGATCCTTGGTTGGGAATTAAGATCCCACAAGCTTCAGAGCAACTAAGCCTCCGTACTGCAGTTACTGAGCCCCACGACCAAGAATGAATAAGCCAAATGAATACGTAAATATTCTTTAAAGGAGTAAAATATTAATAATAAGCTCTACAAGTTTTCTTTGTTCTGACGGATCAGTAGGAATTATTCTAACTTCCTTACCCATCAACAGGCATGAGCATTCAAAACCTGGAAACCATTGTCCTCCGCCGTCTGAGATCGTACAATGAGGACGTCTTCTCCCAGACACGTTTGGGATTGTTTCCTTCCTTGCTTTCTTGGACTAGATCCCATAAAGCAGAGCCCAATCTGGGGATTCAGGCACATGTTTACTCAGGAAAATATTGAAGTGCACATTCTTCTCCACTAGACTTAAAGCTGGGATGATGCAGACTGAGGGCTTCTGGGCATCCCTCTTGCCATTAGTAGAACCTGAGCATGAAATTAACACAGAAAAAAGTGGAGAGACCTGGCCCCCTGACATTGTTGACTCCCTAAAAACCAGATTTAATGTGGGAAGTTTTCATTATGCGGTGGTTTAGTTGCTAAGTCGTGTCCAACACTTGAGACTCAGTGGACTGTATCCTGCCAGACTCCTCTGTCCATGGAATTCTCCAGGCAAGAATACTAGAGTGGGTAGCTATTCCCTTCTCCAGCGCATCTTCCCAACTCAGCGACTGAACGCTTGTCTCCTGCATTGCAGGCAGATTCTTTACTGACTAAGCTACAAGGGAAGCCCCCAAACCTGCTCACCATAAGGGGCTCCTCCAGAGTTTAAACCCAGGATCTTTCGCAACCAAAGCAAGAGTCGTGTCACTAGAACAGCAACCACCACTAGTTGGAAGCTATTCTGCTTCCCTGGGGGCTCAGCTGGTAAAGGATCCGCCTGCAATGCAGGAGACCCTGGTTCAATTCCCGGGTCGGGAAGATCTGCTGGAGAAGAGACAGGCTACCCACACCAGTCTTCCTGGACTTCTCTGGGGGCTCAGCTGGTAAAGAATCCTCCCGAGATGCAGGAGACCGTGGTTCAATTCCCAGGTCGGGAAGATCTGCTGGAGAAGAGACAGGCTACCCACACCAGTCTTCCTGGACTTCTCTGGGGGCTCAGCTGGTAAAGAATCCTCCCGAGATGCAGGAGACCGTGGTTCAATTCCCAGGTCGGGAAGATCACCAGTCTTCTTGGGCTTCCCTGGTGGCTCTGCTGGTGAAGAATCTGCCCGCACTGGTGGAGATCTGGGTTTGATCCCTGGGTTGGTAAGATCCCCTAGAGAAGGGAATGGCTACCCACTCCAGTATTCTGGTGTGGAGAATCCCATGGACTGTAATTTCATTATATATAATTAAAACTGACTTTCTCTTTTTTGCATAAGTTAATTAGCATAAGAATTTCTATCACTGAGAATAAAACGTTTTCACTTAATGGAAACATCAGACTAACGCCTTGAGAATACCAGGCTCAAGAATATTGAAGTCATTGAAACTTCTGTGAACTTAGGCTCACTTGCCCTCCGGAAAATTCTACCTTCTGTCCTCCAGGTCTTTTGCTGTAACATGGCTAAAGATATCCCTGATTATAGATTGCTGGTTATATATTCTGGTTCATGCATATAAATATTTTAGGAAAAAGTAAAGCTTTAAAAAAATGCACTGATGAGAACCATACCACCAAAAGAGAAGTGTTGAAAGCAGGACAGACGATGGGGAGCCAGAGGTGAAGGGAGCTGCCACCTCTTTCTGCACACAACTTTCCTGACGAGTTGCTTCAAACCTGGCGCACTTCCTGCAGTTTACCCAGCTCCTACTCGTCATCATCTTACACATCAACCGTTTCCATTCAGACCAGACATGCACCCTGCATGGATTTGCTTGATATCCCTGATTGTAACATTTTTGTTGCCTATAAGTAGAACTGGAAGTGAAAGCTTCTTGATGGGATCTTTTATATCTGTAGTTGTTTACAACCTGAAACAAAAGTAATAGTTTCAAGCTGAAGCTTTACCAGTCACAAAGTAAATATTAAGCAGTCTACTAACTCTCATAGATGTATGTATTAGGGGAAAAGAAAATTCAGACAAATTAAAGCACCGTATCAGTAATCCACAGCGAGTTGAGATAAAACTAGGTATAAGACTGCTAGCTTGCTAAGTGGTATCCAACTCTGCAACCCCGCGGACCCACAGCCCACCAGATTCCTCTGCCCACGGGATTCCCAGGCACGAATACTGGAGCAGGTTGCTGTGGGGAGAGAGTGATTTAGCCAACACGGTGTGTTCAGGCTCTCTGACCCCATGTTTTGTAAAGAAGGACTATAACAGCCGAGATCCCTTACAACGGTGCGCATGTGCTCACGAGGTCCCTGCTCGGCCGGGGGCTACTTTGTGCGGTCCTAATACACCAGCGCCTCCTGAAAGGCGGCGGCCCCCGGCTGCGCCCGGCGGGGCCCCGGGGTCAGCCCGCGAGCAGAGGGGAGGAGAGGACGCCGCGCAGCGCCTGCTGCGGCTGCCGCGCGGCCGGGCGGGGAGCGCGCAGCCCGGCGGCCCCTCCAGCCCCCAGCGCCGCGCGCCGCGGGGTCAGGGACAGCGCGGTCAGCGCGGACAGCAGACGGCTGCCACTCCCTCCTCCAGGGGATCGTCCCAGTCCAGGGTTCAGAACGGCGTCTCCTGTGTCTCTTACACGGCGTGCCACTCGGGAAGCCCGTCCTTGCTTGTATGTTACCATCTCTCTATCTTTTACGCAGATCTTTCAAGTGAAGTGACATTCTGTCACCTGGTTTATCCTCGTGTGGACTTCGTCTCTGAAAAAGTTCAGTCCTTTGGCCTAGAATCTCCACACCTAAGAACATATCCCAGGTAGTATTAGTGATAACAGAGACATTCACAAACATTTAAGTATAAGAACATTCCTTTCAGGATTGCTTAAGATCCTTTAAGAAAATAATGCCTAGCAATAGGGAATTTTTTAAAAGTGTGACTAGTTCTCTGTAATGGACAGTCATGCAGCCATGGGAAATCATGTTTGTGAAAGCTGTAATGACTTGAGATGGAGTGATGCTCCACGTATTAGCCTGCTTGTGGCCTGTGTGTTTAACTACCCAAAGCCACAGTGAAGGAAAAACAGCCAAACAGTCCAAAAGGCTGATAAGGAGACAAACACACGACCCATGCCTGGAGAGGCTGTTTTTATTTTCTCAGAGGCCAGAGGATGGAAAGGTGTTAGGTGGAGAGCAGACACAAGTTCTGCAGAAGCTGGATTCCTGGCCAGACTGTGTGTCCTAGAAACGGGAGGAAGAGGGCAAGCACGGAGTCACGGCAGGCCGCAGGCGGAGGAGTCACGACTGCGTTTCTACCCTTAGTCATCAGTGGAAGAGCCGCCATCCGCAGCCTCGAAGGCTCTTAACCTTCCCAGGGGAGAGGGCCAGGGGATGGGCTGATGGGGGGGTGGTGGTGAGAAGGGGGTCCTTGCTCTCTCGGACAAGGCAGAACGTGGTAGAGCTAGCAGGAAGTATCCACAGTTATGGTGGCAGTGGGTGAAACACATAGTAAAACCTCCTTTAAAAATGCAGTGTGTGGCCATTCTGAGATGTGTCCTTTCCCTCAGTGACGCTTCACAGGCATCTGTTGTCTGCCAGGCACCCTGCTCGCTGCCGGCTGTGCACCTCGGAACATGACAGGGCTCCGCCCTCAGGAGGCTGTGCGTGTTCGTGAAGGCGCAGTCGGGTCAGAGCAAGCAGGACGCACCAGGAGAGCGTGATGGTATCACATGGGGCCGTGCTTCTCCGGATGGAAATACAATGCCATTAAATGAATGGTTTCATGAAGAATTCTGAGTGTTGCTGGTCTAGCATGTAAGTCAGTCTTCAAGTAATGGCTGGAGAGGGGGTGATAGATGGTTTCTGGCTTGATTTATCTTAAAACATTATATCGAAACTTGGGGAAAGGATTCTCTCATCAAGTGTCTGAGTGTGCAGTAATCAGTGATAGTGATATCTGGTATGTTGAAGTCAGTTTTGAAATGTATTACTAATAGTTAGTAAATGATATAGAGCACCAACAGGCTTATCTGGTGGCTCAGATGATAAAGAATCTGTTTGCAATGCAGGAGACAAGGGTTCAATCACTGAGTTGGGAAGATGCTCTGGAGAAAGGAATGGCTACTCACTATAGTATTCTTGCCTGGAATATTCCAGGGACAGAGGAGCCTGGCAAGCTATAGTCCATGGGGTTGCAAAGAGTTGCACACGAATGAGTGACTAACACTTTCACTTTTCACACAGAGTACCAAAGGTCTCAAAAATCATTAAAAAAATATAGTAAATCATATTCAAGTAAAATAATGGCTTGCATCATGACGCCTAGGAGAGGACTGGGCTTACAACCAGAGTTGGAAATTGTCATGAAACTTATAGACTGGTCTGTACATACTAAGAATATTTCTTATGTAATTTTTATTAACTTAGAGTGAGGGACAGAACTCAGCCCTTGGGAAATGTGATGGGTCAAACTGCAATGGGCTGACACGCAGGTGTCTGGGAACGTGTAATTGACCCTTAAGTTCTAACCTCTGGTCTTCCTCTTTCTTCAGTTAAGTAAGGGTCTCATTCCAGAGGGGAAAAGAGTAGAGCTGAGTAACTTCTGAGAACACAGATTTTTGCTTTTTTTAAAATGAAAGTCAAGTTGACTTCCAATATCATGTTGGTTTTAGGTGGAGAACACAGTTTTAATAAGGCAGGAACCCAACCTCGCAGGCATCATAGTCTCTGGGTGCGGCGCACACTCAGTTGTGTCTAACTCTCGGCAAACCCCGTGGACCGTAGCCCGCCAGGCTCCTCTGTCCATGGGACTTCCCAGGCAAGAGTGCCCGAGAGGAGATGGAACCTGCGCCTCTGGCATCGCCTCATTGGCAGGCCGATTCTTTACCAGTTGCACCACCAGGGAAGCCCTACATTTGGAAGAGACACAAAAGTTGGAGCTGTTTTCTTTCCTGCCAGTTTCATTCCAAAAGCAAGCAGAGAGAATGCCTTTTCTTCCCAATGGGCAAAGGGGAAGCTTACAGGAGCACTGATGAGGACTCTGTGTGCCCATGTGGACCTTAGGGACTTACATAACTTCATCAGATTTTTTTTCTTTTAAAGTTAGAAGAAACCAGTGAAGCCTTCCATTACCTCCTACACATGGATGCCTACTACAACCCCTGAGATGTCCCCAGGGACACGGGGGCTGGTGTTAATATGCCTAGGTTTACGACTTAGAAAATGAGAGCAATTTTACTTGACTGCTCCCTTAGGGTTTCCAAAAATACTATCTTCTTTATATGCATAGTTGAAATCACAGCCCATGTTCTCAAGAACATTCCTGTCTAGGATCATGATAAAATTTGTGGGGCCTGGTGCCCATGAAAACATGGGTCCGTTGTACAAACGTTATTAAGAACTTCACAACAGTGACAGCGAAGCACAAGCCTGGGCTCTTCTTAGTGTGACCGGCGAGACCTTCCATATCACAAAGACAAAGCATGCTGCCATCTTCACGGCAAAGCCTCCCAGAAAGAACAGCTCTTTGCATGAAAGAATGAGCTATGAGTATTGCTACTCCAGCTTTCTTTTAATTTGCATGCAATATCTTTTTCCAGCTCCAACGTGAAATCAGAAAGAGAAAAACAAGTATCATGTATTAACACATATATACGGAATCTAGAGAAGTGGTACTGATGAGCCCATTTGCAGGGCAGGGATAGAGAAGAAGTAGAGAATGGATTTGTGGACACAGCGGGGGAAGGAGGGAATGGGGCGGTCTGGGAGAGCAGCGTTGACATGTGTATGCGAGGTCTGTGAACTAGACGGCTCCTGGGAAGCTGCGGTGGAGCACGGGGGGCTCAGCCCACTGCTGTGTGATGACTGGAGGGGTGGTGGGGGGAGGGCAGGAGGCTCAAGAGGGAGGGGCCATGTGTAAAGTTTTGACTTCTGCACGTTGTTGTATGGCAGAAACCAACACAACATTGTAAAGCAATTATCCTCCAATTTAAACAATTAATTGATTTTTAGGAAAAAAAAGAATCAATGAGGGTCTAGAGAGGCTGACTAATTTCATTAGGATTGAAGAATATACTAGGTCTAACATGTTGAACCACATAAAATTCCCAACATTTCCCTATGAACACTTCGATTTCCTATGAAGGGAAAGTCGCTCAGTCGTGTCCGACTCTCTGCGACCCGGTGGACTGTAGCCTACCAGGCTTCTCAGTCCATGGGATTCTCCAGGCAAGAGCACTGGAGTGGGTTGCCACTTCCTTCTCCAGGGGATCTTCCTGACCCAGGGATGGAACCCGGGTCTCCCCCATTGTAGGCAGACGCTTTACCTACTGAGCCACCAGGGAAGCGGTTTCATGTGGTTGAAACCGGAATCAGAGTAGCTGCCATAGTAGCACGTTTTCCCTGGGATTAATAATCTCTGGAGCCGGCAACACTGGAAGGAAAGATGATGCCAACGGTTGCCACACAAGGCTATTGCTGTGTTTCATGTTTACAGTGCGATAACTAGTATATCCCGGAGAAGGCAATGGCACCCACCCCAGCGCTCTTGCCTGGAAATTCCCAGGGACGGAGGAGGCTGGTGGGCTGCAGTCCATGGGGTCGAGAACAGGCGGACACGGCTGAGCGACTTCACTTTCACTTTTCACTTTCATGCATTGGAGAAGGAAATGGCACCCCACTCCAGTGTTCTTGCCTGGAGAATCCCAGGGACGGGGGAGCCTGATGGGCTGCCGTCTGTGGGGTCGCACAGAGTCGGACACGACTGAAGCGACTCAGCAGCAGCAGCAACTAGTATATCCATGTGTCAGTCAGTCAGTTCAGTTCAGTTCAGTCGCTCAGTCGTGTCTGACTCTCTGCGACCCCATGAATCGCAGCACGCCAGGCCTCCCTGTCCATCACCATCTCCCGGAGTTCACTCAGACTCACATCCATTGAGTCGGTGATGCCATCCAGCCATCTCATCCTCAGTCGTCCCCTTCTCCTCCTGCCCCCAACCCCTCCCAGCATCAGAGTCTTTTCCAATGAGTCAACTCTTCACATGAGGTGGCCAGGGTACTGGAGTTTCAGCTTTAGCATCATTCCTTCCAAAGAAATCCCAGGGCTGATCTCCTTCAGAATGGACTGGTTGGATCTCCTTGCAGTCCAAGGGACCCTCAAGAGTCTTCTCCAACACCACAGTTCAAACGCATCAATTCTTCAGCGCTCAGCCTTCTTCACAGTCCAACTCTCACATCCATACATGACCACAGGAAAAACCATAGCCTTGACTAGATACAAATAACACCTTTGTGTCGCGGACACCTAGAAAATTTTACAAAATTAATTTTAAAATGGACACGATTATATGCTATCATTGTAAAATTTGGGGTTTTCTTTTCTGTTTAAACGACTCACCTTCATTTATTTGTTATTTATTTATGTATTTACTGGCTGCTTGGATCTCCACTGCGGCATGTGGCATCTCTTGTTGCTCTGGGTCCCCGAGCCTCCAGGCTCCCAAGCTGAGGCTCACAGGCTTAGCTGCCCCTTGCCACATGGGATCAGAGCTCTGCCACCAGGGACTGGACCCCCGTCCCCTGCATTGGAAGGCTGGTTCTCAATGACCGCACCACCTGGAAAGGCCCCCAAGGTTTTGGTCTTCACTCCCGTTTTCTGCTATGTGTAGGGATGGGTTAACGGACAGGGGTAGATACGTGAACTCAGGCATAAATGCACAGGTGGGTATGTGGGTGCATTTTCAGCTGCTCAGTCATGGCCAACTGTTTGTGGCCCCATGGACTACAGCCCACCAAGCTCCTCTTGCTCATGGAATTTTTCAGGGAAGAACACTGGAGTGGGTTGCCATTTTCCTCCTCCAGGGGATCTTCTCAACCCAGGGATCAAGTCAGCGTGTCTTGTGTCTCCTGCATTGCTAAGCCACTTCTGTTGTGCCCGACCCTCTGTGACCCCAGGACTGAAGCCCTGCAGGCTCCTCTGTCCCTCGGACTCGAGGGAAGGACCCTGGAGTGGCTGCCGTGGCTCCTCTCAGGCAGATTCTATTCTTATTATAATATTGGATTGTGCCAAGTGTCTGTTTTTCTTTTCTACTATTCCACCCCCATTGCAATATCATGAGTGTATCTGTGTTCACAGTCCCCAAAAGAAGATTTTGAATTTTGTAATATTCTATCCCTTAGAACTGCCATGATTTATTTAATCATTTCCCTATGTGGACATCACTTTAAAATTTTTTAAATTTTTATAAGGAAAAACTTGGAAATGGACATTCTTCGATTTAAATCTTTTTCCACACGATGGGTTACTTCTCTAGGCTAAATTCCTAGATGTCAAATTGTTGCTCCAAAAAGTTGAGCTTTTAAAGCTGTTGACCTTGCCTTCTAGAAAGGTTAGATTCTCAGCCCTGCATCAGGACAGCACCTTTCTTCACTGCCCCACTCAGTTATCAGCTTTAGAGAAGCACTGACAGTTGCTCATAGGTTTCTTCTTTTCAGACCCTGAAGTAGAATGGGAAGGTGCACAAAGGCAAAACAGAGGACCACCCTCTCCCGCTCTCACTCCCCGCCCGCCTCACATACACACACTCGCCCCCTCCTGGCATGAGACCCTGGCACAGTAGCTGCTTTCTGTTCAGATGCACACACTCCCAGATGTCTTCTGAGCAGTCAGAGCCACATACGTGCCCAAGGACACAGGCTGCTCACGGCTGTGGCCTCACAACTCGCACTGCACTGCCGTGTGATTTATTTTCCAGGGAAGAATTGAAAATGTTTAGATAATGTTTTTATCAGTAAAAATTGGTTATGTCATTCTTTTGTTATGGCTAAATAGCACTCCATAATGAATCATAAATAATGTCTTCATGGCCTTACTGACTTCTATATCATGATACATATTTATTTGTGCATCTCTTGGCTGTTTACCTGAGACCTTGCAGGAAGGCATGCTCCCTGAGTTCAGGGTCACTGTGTGTCTCTTCCAGCCTGAATTTCCATAAGCTACATTATTTTGGTTGTGCTGAAATAACATAGGAATGGAGGAAGAGGGGCATTCAGATTTTTCTCCACTGCTAAAATGGACACATTTGAACATGTATCTCCAAGTACATAAATGAGAATAGCTGTGTTTTATTTTTTCTCTCTCTCGTTTTGGCCCTGATACTCAGCTTGCAGGATCTTAGTGCTGGGACCTAACCGGAGCCATGACAGGCTCGGCAAGCTACACTAGGTCTCAAGATAATGCCTGAGTCATGTTTCCAGGGCTTCCGGAGGTTATGACTCTGGCCAATCAGATAAGTCCTCCCGTACGCCTGGCGTGAGCCAATGAGAATAAGACGCAAGGCTCAAAAAAATGTTTGTGCATGCGTGTACTGCCCCACTTCTAGAACAAAGGACTGTCTGTATATAAGCAGCTGCAATCCGGAGCTCGGGGCTCTTGTCAGATTCCACTGCGTGGGATGAGACCTGAGCCCCAGCTTGAGCTGGCAATAAAATCCCTTTGTGCTTTTGCATTGCTGTGGACGTCTTATTCTCACAGTTTTGGGGACTCGGACTCCGGGCGTAACATTAGTTCCTCAACCAGGAATGAAACCTGTGCCCCCTGCAGGGAAAGTGTGCAGTCTTCACCACTGGACCACCAGGGAAGCCCCAAGAATTTCTTAAAACTAACTGACTAGGGAAGAACTGATACTTTTGAACTGTGGTGCTGGAGAAGACTCTTGAGAGCCCCTTGGATGGCAAGGAGATCCAACCAGTCCATCCTAAAGGAGATCAGTCCTCGGTGTTCATTGGAAGGATTGATGCTGAAGGTGAAACTCCAGTACTTTGGCCACCTCATGCGAAGAGCTGACTCATTGGAAAAGACCCTGAGGCTGGGAGGGATTGGGGGGCAGGAGGAGAAGGGGATGACAGAGGGTGAGATGGCTGGATGGCATCCCCGACTCGATGCACATGAGTTTGGGTGAACTCTGGAGTTGGTGATGGACAGGGAGGCCTGGTGTGCTGTGATTCATGGGGTCACAAAGAGTCGGACATGGCTGAGCGACTGAACTGAACTGAACTGAACTGAAGCCTTCCCTGGTGGTCCACTGGTCAGTAATTCCCCTTGCAGTGTGAAGGACTCTGGTTTCAGTCCCTGGCCTGGGCATGCCGCATGCCACGAGGCGGCTAAGCCTGTGAGCCGCAGCTGCTGAGCCCAGTGCAGCAGCCACTGAAACCTGCAGACTCCTGAGCCTGTGACGCCCAACACGCGGCGCTGCCGTGGTGAGAAGCAGGCACACCACGGTGAGAGAGGAGCCCCCCTCGCACGACAGAGAGAGCCCACAGGGAGCAGCAGGGACCCAGCGCGGCCAGATAAAGTCGATCAGTAAAAAGTAACCTCCCGGAAGAAGAAAGTCTTGCTCAAAGTGCATAGAGTGTTTAATTTCTTATAGAACTGCCCTCCTCGAGAACTGAACAACTCTCACTCCCGCCAGCCATGTCCGGGAGTATCTGCTTTGCCACCTACTCTCCAGGACCAGGTACTCATGACTGATCGATGAGGCAGTTTTGATTTTGAGAGAGAAAAGCCCCTTTGGCAAGCGTCAGCAGGATCGCCACCTACAGCTGCTCAGGCTGCACACTGCCCAGCTCTGAGGGTGCCGTGCACATCACCTCCGGTACCAAGGGCAGCCGCAGCGTCCTGCAGCGTGGCTGCTCTGGGAACTCAGGGAATGGTCTCTGAGCATTCATGCCCTTCTTCTTCCAGAGCAGATGCTGACAACCTCAGGCTAACCGATCCTAATCTACCTACCGAACTTAACTAGACGAACAGGCATTTCTTGAAAATGCTGCAGCGCCTCAGAAGACTCTTACTGTGCATGAATTCAGACTAGATTTTTGTGATATTTTCACTGTCTTAACATTTGCCTCCCTCATATCTAATTTGATAGCATCTTTTAGCTGATTGCCTTCATCATTTTTTTCCAAGGTGTTCAATTTAGTTTTCATAGAGATAATTCTCTTTTCACACTTCCAATTTTTATAATACTTAATTAAATGGTATAATTATAATAGCAAGTACAATTACCATGAACAGATTTAAGACAACAAACTGAACACTTGGCAAGTCTTCTCTAGAAGACTCTGAAGCCCAGAGTCTTCAGCGTGGAGGCAGAAGGAGTCAGGATGCTTTCCAGAAGGAACATGGGAATTAATTAATCCGGCAAGGTGGTTGAGTGGAAGTCAGTTCACAGAGGGTCAGGAATGCCTGCAACAGTGCAAGGAACCACTCCCTCCATGCAAGCAGCGAGTAAATCATTCCAGAGCAAGAATGACGTAAGAAACACAGATTTGCTCTTTCTTTCTCCATCTCCCTTCTCCATTGCCTTCTGCATATAACCATCAGACTCGCCAGGGCTTAATGAAGCAGAATTCCCTTTTCTACAGCCTTGCCTAAAAACACAAGGCAACTGCTTCTTGGGATGCTTACACAGAAAAACAGAGATCTCTTCATACCCAAGAGCAAAAGTGGCCAGATTGCGTCACTGACCTAATGGATGTCAGTTTCCAGTAGGATGACCTCCTAAGAGCTTTTCACCGCTAGTTCACCCTGCAGAGAATTTCTGCCTTCTGTACTGACTTTAGAATTTGAGGGTTCCATGAGATGGCTTTTGCACTGAAAAGATGCCAAATACTTGGCAATTTAGCCTTTAATGTATAGACAAAATACTAGCATCATTTCTAAGTGGCGTTCAGCGTTGCTGGCATCTACAGAAATTTATCACCTCCCCCCATAGTCTCATCTGATCAGAAAGTTGCCATCTCATCTCCCTCCAGTCCTGTGTTTTTAAAGGCACAGTGCTTGTATAATGCTGCTCTAGGAGGATTTATTACTAAATAATTGAGCAACGTAGATCTTAAAGTTGAATTATCTGGCCCAGGATCTTTCCTTATGTTAACAAAGTGATTGATTCATGTAAAAAACCAGCTCATTAGTAAATTTAGACTTTGAGATTCTTGGTTTATTCAGAAAGTATGGAAATACTTTATTTTATCCACTTAAAAGCAAGATAAAACCATTTAAGTTTTTCTTTTTGCTTTTGATTTTATGGCAAGTAGTTAATAACTTACATCAAACAAAAGTGTAGTTTACTGCTCTCTATTGACATTGGACTGTCTTTCCTCTGAAGAATGAAACAATGTTATTTTTCCTAGTGGATTAATGTCTCCATGAATTGCTGCAAAACCATGCTTGTGTTGACAAACACAGTATTTGTTGGTGAGCCTGAAATACGGAAATTTCTGCTTTGTTTCTTGCGATGTAAATATGTGTTTATGCATTCATCAACATTCATCATAGCCTTGCTTTGCGCCAAATTTGTCCAGGGGGTCAAGAGCACAAGATGGACAGAAGCTCTGCCGTCACAGACTGCCAGTCCAGACGAGAAAACGGACCAACTACAGGCAGTTTAAATGCTCAATACAGATAATTATATGACATTAGAAGGGGGCACTTAATGTAACTTGGCTATTTAGAACAACAAATCTGTGGTTCTTTTAATCCACTCTCTCTACATCTCTTTATAAAAATCATGACTCTCATCTAAGAAACTCACATTTTTAAATTATCTTCTAGAAGATACTTTGAATCGTTTTGTTGAAAGACATTCTCGGATTGTCTCATAACAATCCTAAGAGCTGGGTGGTTTGGCTTTGGCCTAGAGCAGAGGTCAGCCAAGGACTGTGGTCCATGGGCCAAATACTTCTGCCACTTATCTTTGACCAAGACTTAAGAATGATTCCTGTAGGTTTTTTTGTGTGTGTGTGGTCAAAAAACAAGCAAAGGAAATTTCCTGAACACAGAGTAAAGAGGACTTGGATGACCATCTCTTTTAGGGCAAAGACTAACATGAGAGAAGAGAAATATGAGCTCGGACACAAAATCTAAGGGTGGAAGACAGAATGCCAGAGCATTTAGTTATCCGGGTACAGCACATTATAATGTAGTATTTTTCAATCAAAATTAATACCAAAACATCCATGATAAACAAAATATAACTTTTTAGTGAACAATTACTATTATTAATTCCTTTAACTCATGGTTCACCTTAACACTACTCTTGACCCAATCTTTCTTTAAAATTTTGATTTTTCATGGGAAAAATCATGGGAGGTTTTTTTTTTTTTTGCACTGGGTCTTCACTGCTGCGTGAGCTTTCTCTAGTCGCAGCGAGAGGGGCTGCTCTGCGTCCCAGCACGTGGGCTCCTCGCCGCAGCGGCTCCTCCCGCTGCTGGGCCCTGGGCCTGCGGGTGTTAGCCGCTGTGGTGCACGGGCTTAGGTGTCCCACAGCGTGTGATCCTCCTGGGTCAGGGATCCAACCCGTGTCCACGGCATTGGCAGGTGAATTCTTATCCACTGTACCATCAGGGAAGTCCCATCATGGGATTTTAAATTAACTCTGAGTTTTAAAACTATTGCATTAAAATGTTTATCTGGGGACTTCCCTAGTGGTCCAGTGGCTAAGATTCTATGCTCCCAAGGCAGGGGGCCCAGTCCGATCCCTGGCTGGGGAACCATATCCCACATGCCACAAGTGTGAATTCACGTGCTGCAGCCAAGACCCGGCACAGCCAAATAAGTAAATAAACCTATCTTATAAAATAAAGTATGATTTATCTGGATTACTAGGTTTTTCAGCGACCTCTTGGGTTTTGCTCCTAAGGCCACGTCACATTCCCTCTGTCCTGGCTGCCATCGTCCATTCTGGGTGCTGTAATAGCACACGGTAGACTGGATGGCCATAACAACAAGTGTTTGTGCATTCCAAGGCTGGGAAGCCCAGGAGCAAAGCACGGCAGGCATGGAGGCTCGTGGGTGCCTGCTTCCTGCTTCACAGGCTACCGTCTCTTTGCGGTGTCCTCACATGGCAGAGGGGGGTGGGAGCTCTCCAGCATCGCTTTTGTAAATGGCACTGATGGGGTGCTCCACCCTTATGATACCATCCAGAAGGGGTTCAGTTTCAAGATATGAGTCTTGAGGGTGCACAAAACAGTCCATAGCTCCAGCGTTGGCCTGCTGCTGCAGAGTCACGTTTGAAATTCCTGGAAGTATGAATGTACTTGTTCTGGGAAGGGAGAGAGCAGCCCTTAGCGTTTGAAGGATATGACAGAACTCTTTCAATTTAGGGAAAACTGAAGCCCACAACACATCATTTCTATAATGGAAACATAAAATCCTCCCAGGGTTAAAAAGTCCATATATTTGAGGCGAATGGAAAGACTCGGACAGTCATTTGTTACCTTTTAATGGGAACCCTGAGCGCCCCTCTCTCCAGGTTATGGACGGAGTGGAATGACTGGGCTGTGAAGCTGTCGCACGGGGGTAACTCCTGGAATGTGTGGGCGGAACCACCGCAGAGCCGCAAAGGACAGGCTGGGAAAATACTCCCTTGTATTTGGGGGGCGGGGGGCAGGCACTGCCAGATTCAATATGATTTTAGAAATTCATTAAAAGTCCAAATCTCTGAAAGATTGGAGACAATTTACAGCAAGCCCTGGCAATAGGAAACAGTGAGTTTGGAGAAATGGCCAGGATGGAGGTGACCTTATTCAGTTCACTGGGGTTTGAAAGCATGTCCCCCACGTGCTGGGAACTGGGGGTGCACAGAGCAAGTGAAGGGCTTCCTGGGGGTCCCGTGGTTGAGAATCCGCCTGCCAACGCAGGGGATACAATGGTCCCTAGTCAGGGAGGCCCCACGTGCCCGGGACTACTGCAGTTCGCGCACCCAGAGCCTGAGCACCGCGTCAGGAGAGCAGCCTCCACTCCCGCAGCTAGAGAGGGCCCCACACAGCCAGAAGTAATAGAGGACTACATTCTTTAAATCTTTTAAATAGTTTTCTTTTTTAAGTCATGATGCTGAGTCCTGCCATATGCTGGGGATGACGGTGGCCAGCTAATACGTGCAGAGGCGTCTGCTCCTCCTATGACCTCTATAGAAACCAAAATTATTTCTGTTTCATGCTTGAAAAAACTGAGATGCTCAGGAACTGCCTCAAGGTCACCCAACTACTGAGGAATCCGCCTGCGATTCTAACCCAGATTATACGCTGTAGAGATGAGAGACTAAACGGAGATAAACAAGACATGGCAGAGGAGACATTTGAAGGGGGGGGGGCGGTGTCAACTAATTTCCTGCTGGAAAAATCAGTCACTTTACCCACTTATTAGAAGCATATCCTTGCTATTAAATGCAGGGTCATTCAGCTAGATTTAAGGTCCCTGAAACCTAAGCTCTCGAGTTGGAAGGGCCATTAAAGAGTCTCGTTCAAACTTCCCTATATTATAGATGAAGAGTCTGGGGCACCCAGAAGGAATAGCTTGTCACAGCTGTAGAAAATCATTCATCTTCAGCCCTCCTGAGAAACAAGGATTCAATAGCCAAGAATGTTCGGGGGCGGGGGCAAGCTAAAAAATGGAAAGACTAAAGAAGGAGAATGTGATCATTAAGAAAGAAACTTGTTTATTACCAGGAGCTAAAACTTTGCAAGAGGGATGAAGGTCTTCCACTTAACCAAAACAAAATTGCGCCCTAGATATTTGCATGTGGCTGTGTCTGCATTTCAGGTTACCATTTGCCTGCAAATCTTCCTCCGGTTTCCCCTGACAGCAAAATAACCTGAATGTACAGCTGAATACGTCTACTTCAAGGTCCCTTTTAGGGAGATTATACCTTGCCTGTTAGGAGTAAATTTTCCTCATCGTGTTTGCGGTTACTTAGACCTTCCTGTAAATTTAGTACTTTCACACATAATGGGGCTAAGATATATGTAGCAAAAGAAGATTGCTTTTGCCTTTTCTCCCTCTTTTTTCCTCCCTAAATTCCACATGGAGAAAACCACACTCAGAAAGCCTACATGGTCATCAGGAAAAGCATTGGTGATTCTGTTAATATGTCTGCACACGGGTGAACATTCACCTCACCCTGCGTCAGTTACAAAGAGCAAGAACTGAGCTTCCTTACAACCCATGCCTTTGGGAGAAAGCACAAGATGGTAACTATTGTGCTTTTGCTCAGAAGGGCCCTTGGCCCCAAAGTCAGGGAAGGAACGCTCCACCCACATTCCTTTAGAGTACTGGCTGTCAGTAAAGGCAATGCCATCTCCTGGAGCTGGGCATTTTGGAAATCTGGTGGGGGCACCTTTATTGTAATATCTAGGCAATGGCACCCCACTCCAGCACTCTTGCCGGGAAAATCCCATGGGCGGAGGAGCCTGGTGGGCTGCAGTCATGGGGTCATGAAGAGTCGGACACGACTGAGCGGCTTAGCAGCAGCAGGGGCAATACTGGCACTCGTGGGAGGCCGAGGGCACCAGGGATTCTCTGAAACGCCAGACAGTCCCGACCAAGACAAGAAAAAAGGACATTCCGTATCCACATGACTTTAAAGACTCCCGGTGAACACGTGGCTTCCGCGACGGCTCACTGTTAAAGACTCCGGAATCCACCTGCCGAGGCAGGAGGTGCAGGTTTGATCCCTGGGTCAGGAAGACCCCGGAGAAGGAGACGACCATCCACTCTGCTGCTCTTGCCTGGGAAATCTCATGGACGGAGGAGCCTGGTGAGCTACAGTCCACAGGGTTAGACAGTCCTAAGAAGCTAGATACAACTTAGCAGCTAAACAGCAACAACACTGAATATATAGAAGTAACGTATCTGGGGATAATTTTTAATAATAGTGAAATTTCCAGGAATGCAATTATCATATAAATCAAGGGCAGTGCTTTTCCTTAATTTTGTTAAGAAGGTATGTATTTTATTAAGAATTTTACTAAAAGTTATTTTCCAGTTATTTATTTTGCTTATGTTATGGCTTATTGTGGAGTTAAAAATTAATCTCATGATGATGGTGGGAGAGGTAATCATCAATAAGCCTAAGTATGAACTTGTTTCTTTGCATGGCTTTCTCAGGACATAATATGGAATTACAAGATAATCTCGGTGCCCTCAGGCGGTTCGTGGGGTCGGTCGCAAAGTCGGACACTGCTGAGCAGCTGAGCTGAGCTGAACTGATCAGCTGTGAGTGAGGACAGAGGCAGCAATGGCCACCTGCTTCCTTTTTTCCTGGGAGGAGACAGAAAACACAGCAGAGGAGTGAAAGACAGAGAAGCCATGCAGACGGAGGGCCTCGGGGAGAATGAAGCAGCGTCTTTAAGGGGTGAGGGGTACTCGTTTTGGGGCGAGCGGGACTCGTTGTCCCACAACATGCTGGATCTTAGTTCCCCGACCAGCGATCGAGCCACAGCCCCGCCTTGGAAGGCAGATTCTTAACCACTGGACCACCGGAAGTCCCAAGCAAGGGCTCTTTAGCAGGAAGCTGACTGGTAAGTCATGGGATCACAAAGGACTCAGGAGGCAGGAAGTTAAAACGAAAGCCAGAGGGAAAGAAAGCCGGAGAATGAACGGACCCTGAGTCCCTGAGAGGACGTAGGCTGTTTCCCTGTGACGGGCAGCTACTGTTAGGGGCTTAAAGATGACGCCGCCTACTTCACAGTCAGAAAAGCAGACACACCTGAGATTAAAGGAGGGAAGACGGGAAGGACGGCGGGAAGTCAGGAAAACGTCGTTGTGACAGCTTAATTGTTGCTCTGCTATTTTTCCCCTTTTGCTTACTTTACCAACAAAATTTCAACGCCAAAGTTTTTCAATGAGTTTAGTCACCTCTTAGTAAAGTAATGCTCAAAATTCTCCAAGACAGGCTTCAGCAATACGTGAACTGTGAACTCCCTGATGTTCAAGCTGGTTTTAGAAAAGGCAGAGGAACCAGAGATCAAATTGCCAACATCCGCTGGATCATGGAAAAAGCAAGAGAGTTCCAGAAAAACATCTNTTCTTTGGAAGGAATGATGCTAAAGCTGAAGCTCCAGTACTTTGGCCACCTCATGCGAAGAGTTGATTCATTGGAAAAGACTCTGATGCTGGGAGGGATTGGGGGCAGGAGAAGGGGACGACAGAGGATGAGATGGCTGGATGGCATCACTGACTCAATGGACGTGAGTCTGAGTGAACTCCAGGAGATGGTGATGGACAGGGAGGCCTGGTGTGCTGCGATTCACGGGGTCGCAAAGAGTCGGACAGGAGTGAGTGACTGAACCGAACTGAAAGTCACCTCTTGTTATTCATTAGAATCAAGTGAATTTACATGTTAAGAGAAGAGGAAGATAAAGGTAATAGAGAAAGAAAGCGAAAGTGCTAGTCGCTCAGTCCTGTCCGACACTTTGAGTTCATGGACTGTCGCCCCCAGGCCCCTGTGCTCGTGGGACTCTCCAGGCAAGAACACGAGCGGGCGGCCGCATCCTCCTGCTGGGCGTCTTCCTGACTCGAGTCTCCTGCATTGCAGGCAGGCTCTTTACCATCTGAGCTACAAGGAAACCCAGAGATGGAATGTGGGGTTTTTACAGGAAAATGTGCTTCTGTTTTGGGACCCATTAATCTTGATTATAGTTCTTTGGTGAGAAGTTAAATGCATTTGAGGAGGGAAAAGAAATATATGTTTGAATAAGTATGTTGGGTACAGGGGTTCAACAGATTTTTATTTCTACCTGTGGTCAATGTGGGAAGGTGAAATCTCCACTCCCAGCCGTCAGTGTGTTTAACCTTTCAAGGAAACTCTTCCATGAAAGGGAGTAATTATATATAATCAGATTTAATTATATTAAGTGGGATGAGATGTAACATCCTTGCCAATTATGCCAGTAAGTTGCTTGCCTAGCCTTTCTGAGTGTGTCAGCAAGAATTTCTCCAGCACCAGAGAAGATTCCTGTTTGAGGCCATTTCTCAGATAAAAGGAAGATATAATAATCTTTCATGTTGAAGACTAATTGGACAAAGAATACTCCTTAAACCTCTGTCAGTTGTCCTTCCAGATTAGAAAAAAGGCAGGGAAATGACCTTCATGATTTGACATCTAAATTCCAGCGCTAAGAATACTTTCTTGGAATTCATTGGGAGACACTCTACCTAATGCAACAGCAACTAGAGTAAGAATTTGAATTGCTCTGATTTCTCAAAAAACTCAGCTCACTTTTTTTTAAAAACAAATTAATGGGTAGGGGGGGGATGGATCCGCTCTTTTGGAGCTAGACTTCATCATCAAGCAAGACCATAAGGACCCACCTTCTGTTTATCATCTAGAGCTCTAAGACTATTTACTGTTGGGGTTTCCCTGTTGGTGCAGTTGGTAAGAATCTGACTGCCAACGCAGCGGACACGGGTTTGATCCCTGGTCCAGGGAGAGTCCACATGCCCCAGAGCAACTGAGCCCAGGAGCCACAACCGCTGAGCCAGCGCCGCACCAGCCTGCGAGCTGCACCAGCTGAAGCCTAGACGCCTGCAGCCTGAGCTCTGAAACAGAGGAGGCATCACAGCCACGCCTGAGCCCTGCAGTGAAGAGCAGTCCCCACTTCCCACAGGCAGAGGAAGGCCGCAGGGAAGCCAACAATAAATAGACAGATTATGTGTTTGAAAACCGATTAAGATTGTTGACTATTGAAGATTATTAAACTAAGATACCAGTAAAGTGGAGATATCCTAGATGGATATTTCAAATATTAAGAATAAATAGATGACTGTGTGGAGAGACCACTCTGAAAAGAACAAATTCTGCGTCACTGGGGCTCAGACAGAGTCTGAGTGCTCACTCAGCAGAGGGAGGGGTAAGGCACGCAGTGTACACGTACAAAGCAAGTCTATTAGACCTATTACTGCTCTAAGCCTTGGTCAGACACAGGAGCCCAGAGCTGAGGCTGGGGTTAAGGCCACTGGGCCTGTCTTCATGGCCCAGTTTACATTTTCTAAACTTTTAATCTAAGATCTCATGATTCTGTATTTATAATGATAAGAAGCCTAGTCAAAAACACTCTCTGGTAGGGAATTTTCTGATGGCCCAATAGTTAATACTCTGACTTCCAATTCAGGGAGCACGGGTTTGATCCCTGGTCAGGGAACTAAGATCCCACATAAAAGAAAAATATTATATAGCAAAATATAATGAAGTAATAAAACTAAAAAGAGAATAACTATTAATTTTATCATTGAGAATCACTGTTAATAGCAATGAGCTTCCCATGTGGCTCAACGGTAAAGAGTCTGCCCGCCAATGCAGGAGACGCAAGAGACATGGACTCCACCCCTGGGTCGGGAAGACCCCAGGAGGAGGAAATGGCAACCGTGTCCACTATTCTTGCCTGGAGAATCCCATGGACAGAGGAGCCTGGTAGGCTACAGTCCATGGGGTCACACAGAGTCAGATACCACTGAGCAGGCACACAGGCAGGACGGCCCTAATAATAACAGACAAGTTGCCAGAGGTCAAATTCTACACTAGGTGGGAAATATTTCATTTACTTCTTAAACCAGTCCATTACAGATGAGGAAACATAGGATTATAGAGATTAAATACATGATTTATTCCCAAGAGAAGTGGGAGGATTTCTAAGCAGAAGGAGGAGTTTTATGAAGCAACACAGATGAGATCCCACTCTGGGGCCACCTGCTCCGATACGGGCAACTGCAGTGCTTCTCTTCAGATACAATTCTGTATGGCGATGTGCACCGTAGACTTACAGGTTAGTGGAGGTCATGCCGTACATGGAGCTTTCTGGATACTGAAGATTCAGGGTGAAAAGACAAATGAGATTTCATCCCCAAAACATTCTAGAGATCATCAGTAAGAAAGCAAATAAATGAACAAGATAGTTCCAGTTAGTGGTGGGTCCGTGGAGGAAATTAGAAGAATGCGGTAGAGAAGGGCTCTGGGGAGACCGACCGTGTGCGAGTCTCAGGGGAGAAAAGGCCTCATTGAGGAGATGAGATTTGAGAAGGACGAGGAGGAGCTTGACATGCGACAGTCTGGGGACAGGAGCAGATGAGCAGCAGAAGGAATACGTGGACGCCAGAGGAGGCGAGGCCGTCAGGATGCGAGAAAAGGCCAAAAGGCCAGAGAAGGGACCAGAGCCCAGAGCCGCCAGGGGCATGGAGAAACAGCCCTTGGGGTGGAGCTCTGCCTGCGGGACGTCCCCGAGGGCAGTACCCCGAGGAGATGTGTTGGAGCGGGCACTGAGCCCCGGGAGGGGCTGAGCTGCGGGCGGCTGCAGCAGGGCCAGACGACAGGCGTGCTGAGCTGACCTGGGGCTCCCCAGCAGAGGTGGGGACCTTCGGCCACTGTGTTCCCGGGAAGTCTGAGGTTCTTGCTTCATCGAGAAAGAATCTGGAGAGGCCGTGATAGGGAAGAAGTGCTGATGTAGAGAGGACCCTCCACAGACACAGACACAGAGGCAAGAGAGCGAGCCTGGAAATATGGCCTGGCCAGTTTTTACAGGCTGGGTGATTTCATAGGTTAATGAGATGAGGGGAAGGATTACTCCAGTTATTTCGGGGAAGGGCCACATAGGCCCTTCCAGGAATTGGGCCACCACCTCTTCTCGGCATTTCACGGTTAGCCTCCATGGTGCTGGTGGGTGGGTATGTCACTGAACGTGCTGATGTATTACAGTGAGCGTATAATGAGGCTCAAGGTCTATTGGAAGTTGAACCTTCCATCAGCTTGGACCCAGGTGGTTCTAACCAGTCTTCACCACGTCCTGTAGCTGTGCCATTCTTTTACAGGTTGTGCCCTGCCCGTGCCCTGCCCGTGCCCTGCCCCCTCCCCCCCCCCGTTCCAAATGAAGCCAGACCTTAAGCCGATCCTCCCCCTTCACTGACCAGCTAGCCCTAGAAAGGGGAGGATCACGAGGTGTCCAAAGTGATGCTCTTCACCTGAAGGCAATTTCCAGATAAGAGCTGAGAGCCAGAGGCCATCCACTCCCAGCCCCTGGGGAAGCGGGCATCTTAGTCCTGGAAGAGCGAGCTGAGTGACCTCTGAGTGACCGCACCGTCCACCTCTCAGCCTGGGACCACTCTGGCAGGGGAGGGCTCTCACTCATAATGAAGAAGGGGAACCAGCACTTATCAAGGCCGTCCCAGGCAAACTGAGAGAGGGTCTCGGGCCAGAGTCAAGAGACTGGATCTCGTTCTGTGTGCTTTAGGAGGCAAGCTCCTCGAAACGTACCTGCACACGAGGCCCCAGAACATGCCGGGAAGCCCCAGAGACGGAGCCACAGGTTTCTCAAGGAGGAAGCAGGCAGGGCTTCCCTGGTGGCTCAGTCAGTGGTAAAGAACCTGCCGGCCAACACAGGAGACTCGGGTGTGGCCCCTGGTCCAGGAAGATCCCACGTGCCACGGAGAATCCAAGCCAGTGAGCCACAGCCATGAAGCCTGTGCTCCAGAGCGCCCAGGAGCCACAGCTTCTGAAGACCACGTGCTCCAGAACTTGGGCTCAGCACCAAGAGATGCTGCTGCAGCGAGAGACCCACCCCCACAGCTCGAGAGCAGCCCCCACTGGCTGCAACAGAGAAAAGCCCGCACTGCAAAGAAGACCCAGCGCAGCCAAAATCCATGGATTAATTAATTTAACTAAAAACAGCCACACACGGGACTGGCTGCCGTTGCTTCCTTTGTTTGGGGGTTCTCCTGGGCACCACCACCGCTGTGGCCTCCAACTGCCTGGACGCCTCTCCATGGAATATCAGTACTGCCATGCAACTTGCAACCAATAAGCTGTTTTAAAGACAAAGTGGGAACAGTTCAGTATCAGCCGAGAAGTTAAAATGACATATTCTAGGGCTCTGTGCCATAAAGGGACAGTGAATTAAGGCTCCAGACTCCCAGGAGGGGACTGAGGGCCCAGGAGGAGGAGCGGGAGAGGCAGGGCGTGTGGGCTCCAGGAGCAGCTTCCCCCGTGCCCGGAGTCCACACCGCAGGAGGTTTACACACAAGCCAAAGAGGACTTGAAGACGGGATTATCAGCCTGGCTGGGATTGTGGAAAAGTCAGTTCACAGATGGTTGCTAACAGTCTATGAGAACAGAGGTGGGGAACAGTGTCCCCAAAGAAGGAGGTTCTCAAATGTGGGTCCATTCGTGTGAGCGCTGGACCATAAAGAAGGCGGAGCACCAAAGAACTGATGCTTTTGAACTGTGGTGTTGGAGAAGACTTGAGAGTCACTTGGACTGCAAGGAGATCCGACCAGTCCATTCTGAAGGGGATCAGTCCTGAATATTCATTGGAAGGATTGATATTGAAGCTGAAGCTCCAGTACTTTGGTCACCTGATGTGAAGAGCTGACTCTTTGGAAAAGACCTTGATGCTGGGAAAGACTGAAGGTAGGAGGAGAAGGGAACGACAGAGGATGAGATGGTTGGATGGCATCAGTGACTTAACGGACATGAGTTTGAGCAAACCCCAGGAGACAGTGAGGGACAGGGGGCCTGGCATGCTGCAGTCCACGGTGTGGCAGAGTTGGACATGATTTAGTCATTAAACAATAACAAGACCTCAGGAGTTCAAAGACAAATCCAAGGAATCTATACACTCAGAGGCAAAAAAGCAAAACAAAACAAAACAAAGCAAAAAACACCCACATCTTCATTTTCATTATCACTGACTTAAATTTATCATCCCTGCAGTTAGAAACATGGGCAACACCCCACAGGGGATTAAAAGCGCTATGACCCTCGCCCAGTGGAATCACTGTGTTTATAAGTTCTTGCAGATACCTCAACACATCTCTCTCATCACTGTTTTTCAATTCTAACAGTTATTAGACCCGCTCCTAGGTCTTATTTCTTACTGTGTTAGTAAAATAAATATGTCAGTATATTCTAAATGTGGCAATTTAAATATTTTTAAAATTATGTTTTAATATGATTGACTTTTGTTTGTAAATCTATGGTGTGCACTTAACATTATTATTCTGAGAGGGCATTCTCTGATTTCCACAGTCTACGAAAACACCCATGGAACGCACACTGATAAGAACCCAGCCCTGGATGCCTGTGGCTGGGGATATGGCCCCATCTTCATTTCCCATCAGACAGTTTTCACTGCACAATTCAAGCAGACAAGAATTATCACCTGTCTTTGAACCAAATGTTGGGCTGGCTACACTCGAAACCTGCAGGGGAAGTTTTGTTTGCCCCCGGAGGTCCCTGTTATGAAGGGGGACAGCAGCAGCAGCTGGTGGTGCAGTCCTGGTCGCACGAGGCTTGCTTTAAGCAGCCCGAGATCTCACAGCACACCACGGCGTGCCCGGTGGTACCGACAGGAAGGCTGAGCGGTGAATAAGACAGTTGACTGGGTCTGCTATATTCTGAGGCTTAGCAAAATGGGCTGACCCCTAGCTCAGACGCAAAGAATCTGCCTACAGTGCAGGAGAGCCGGGTTCCATCCCTGGTCAGGAAGGTCCCCTGGAGAAGGAATGGCCTCCCACTCTAGGGTTCTTGTCTGGAAAATTCCACGGACAGAGGAGCCTGATGGGCTACAGTCCATGGGATCGCAAGAGTCAGACACAACTGAGTCACTCACACACACACTAACTAACTTAGGAAAGCGTCCCTTAAACAGCAGGAAACTGCGGTTTATCCTGGAAGGAACTGGCCACCCATTCATGCGTGTGTTACCTCTGGGTGTCACCAAAGGCTTCTCGTCAGTAAGGCAGATGCCACCGGGGACCGCAGAGTGCATTTCAAATGTACCCTCTTCTAACCCAGACGGCTGCAGTGCCCAACCGCTTACAGTTCTTCTCGCCCGCCCCCAGGAACAGAGCCTCCTGTTACTAGGTCATTATCCCTTAAAAGAAATCACTCTTTTAGAATCAAGTTAACCCCTTGCCTTGAAGTACTGAAGGTCTGTCGGCATAAAACCCAAACACCTCTTGGAAGCAGCTTTATTTGTGTCTGTCGAGCATGCGCTGACCTTCTGAAACCAGTGCCTGAGGGCTATCGCGAAATTCCCTTTCAGGGCTGGAAGGTTGTCTGGCATTGTCAACTCAGATATGACCTCCGGTTTCAGGGACACATAAAATGGGGCTGAGGTGTGATGGGTTTGTCCTGGTGCCCTGGCCCCTTTCATCCTCGGTCATGTGCTGGTTTGGACGATGGATTTCATGGCCACCCTGGTCATCAGTGGGTAGTCCGGGCTCGATGCCCCGCCCCGCCTCTGGGCCCCCAGGTATCAGGGCTCCGGTTATCCAGTTACCCCCCTACCCCATCCCCACAGGAGCCACCACCGAGTTCTGAAGAGCCCTGCCTTCCTGGCAGCGTTGCAGAATTCCTGCTTGCTCTTCTCCACTCTCCCTAGCTTGCAAGTAGAGCCTCTTCCAAGAGTTAATGTTTTACTGCACGGAAGAAAGGAAGATGGCAATATTGTTGGTTCTGATCCTCCGAAATATAAGCTTCCACAGAGGCAAAGGGGCACAAGAAACCCTCTGCATGGAAAAAATAAAGACCTCAGAATGTGTAAAAGAGATGACTCGATGTCGTTTCAGTGAAACACTGGAGCCTCTCGAGGGATTGTTTAATTCTGCGGGAGTGGGTCCTTTTTAAAAATACTTATTTTTATTCATTTTATTTATTTGGCTGTGCCTGGTCTTCATTGCGGCACCCGGCATCTTTAGTTGCCACACATGAGCTCTTCGTTGGGCACCCGGCATCTTTAGTTGCCACATATGAGCTCTTGGTTGGGCACCTGGGATCTTTAACTGCCACATATGAGCTCTTGGTTGGGCGTGTGGGATCTAGCTCCCTGAACAGGGATCGAATGTGGACCCTTTGCCTCGGGAGCACGGAGTTTTAGCCACTTGACCACAAGGGAAGATGAGACTTTTTTGATTAGGTTATTTTATGTGGCTTCCCCAGTAGCTCAAACTGTAAAGCATCTGCCTGCAATGCGGGAGAACTGGGTTCAGCCCCTGAGTTGGGAAGATCCCCTGGAAAAGGGTGTGGGAGCACACTTCAGTGTTCTTGCCTGGAGGATCCCCTGGACAGAGGAGCTTGGAGGCATTCTATAACTCTGCAGAAACAGAAGCTGCTTGTCCACACACGCAGACACAGAGCAGAGGAAAGTCCCTCTCCCCGCTGTAGAAACACCCACTTTTCACCTGTGCGTAAATATTTCAGCATTCCTAATCTATTAAAGTGCCGTACCTTGAATTCTCCTTTGAAGCAGCTGTGAAACCTTACTGGCTCTCTTGCTAATGAGTTAAGTAAAATCTCTGGCAGGTGTTCATTTCATATCTGTATGGAAGTCATGATTTTACCTTTTTGGGAAAATGATCCTTTAACACCTGGTTGCTGCTGGACACAAATCAGCAGAAAGAGGAAAATGAAGGGAGGGAGACCAAGCGAATGGCTCAGTGAGTTGCCTGCCGCACCTGCATCTCTCCCCGTCTGGTCCAGGCGGGGTTTAGGGATGACTGGGATGTCGCAGGATGGCCGGTACTCCCGGGTTTTCCCCTCTGGTTCTTGAGGCGAATTCTTATACTTTCAACTCTGAACCAGCTCTCAGCAAGCCTGTGGCTTCCTCCCTTGAGGGGGTCTCCATTAGCATTGTCTCCAGAGAGTAATTGTGAAAACCATTTGTGTTCTTTTTGCATAAAAATGACAGAATTGAATAGAATTTGCATGTACATTCTTCTGCCATGCTTGAACTAAAATATTACCCTTCAAAATCCCAATTCAGCCTGTTTCTGAGTGGCTGTCCAAAATCTGCTGCCCAGCCTGTCAGTGCCCCTTTCAAATGACACTCGTGTTTCCCCCATCGTGCTCCCGGCCACTTATTTTCAGTGTTCAAAGTCCTTTGGCATCTGGCTCACTCCATCCTATGACCCAGCACTGCCCTTGGTACACAGACAAAGGACCTGCCATTTCTAAGCTTAACGAGTGGCTTGGGTCCCCCCCACTGTTATGTGCCCACGGACTTTTATTCACTCTGCAAACTAAGCTCTGATTCACTTGATTGACTGTCTCTATCACACTTTTCCTCTCAGAAAAATTTAATGAACCCTTCATCTGTAACCTTATAACATTTTGCCAAATCAGGAACACAACACACAGTCATGGGGCTGGCTACAACATTTGCAGGACTCAGAGCAAAATAGAAAATATGGTACCCTTTCCTCAAAATCATTAAGACATTCAAGATGGCAAGAGCAGGGTGTTAAGGAATTCACTCTGACCTTTACTTCCCCTCTCGGGGACTTTGCCAAAGTTTGGGAGAGAGTGTTCCTTCTTACCAGGGTAAGCAGTTAATTCAGTTTGTTTCATCAACAAGTTGCCCTGGTTCTGGGGAGCCAGCCATTGACAAGCTGCCACCTCCTTTGGGGACCCTCTGGGTTAGTCCCAAGGCTAAGAATCACTTTGAGAAGAACCCAGAGTTTTTCATTAGGCCCCACCTGTTGTGTCAGACAGCAGTCTTCCTCAAAACTGAGTTACTCGTGGGCACATCTGAGCCTGGCTGAGCACCGGGAGGCCAGAAGACCTCCGTCGTGGGCCGGCCCCCTTCTCAGTACTCCTGACTCACTCGTGCTCAATACATGAGTGTGAAGAGGTGCTTAAGAACGAAGAGAAAAAACAGGTTGTGATAGTGAAGACCCACAGGAAAATAACTGCGCTTCAGTGGAAAGCAATGTGATGTCTCAAGCAAACTCACAGGGGTGACCTAATTCTATGAGGATTATTTACAACTCTGGAGACTGGAGAGAACTGCTAGCAGTACTATGAAATAATTACGAAGTAGGGAAACGCAAATCCCATCCGGTGAAGGTCCAGTTGACCTTCTACCCCCTGCAGACAAAGCTGGTGTCACCTGTTTGCAGCCCCGTTTCTGGGCCTATAAACGTCTTGCATTTCTAGTTCCCTTTGAATCAGTCTTACCATCTACCTGGCTCCCTCATTTAATCACTAAGCTCAATAAAAACTGTAACACACGTGCCTCTTTATGTCTGTATGAAAATCATGATTTTACCTTTTAAAAACTACTCCTTAAGATGAGACCTTCAGGAAATGAACCCATAGAAACAGACCAGATCCGTGGCTGCCAGAGGTGGGGGCTGAGGGGTGAGAGAAATGGATGAAGGTGGTCAAAAGGCACCAATTCTAGCTACAAAATAAATCAGTTCTGGGGATGTAACATGCAGCACGCTGTTATAGTTCACAACACTGTATTGGATATTTAAAAGCTGCTGGGAGTAGATCTTTAGAGTTCTCATCACAAGAAAAAAATTATAAGTATGTGAGGTGATGGATATTCACTAAACTTATTGTGGTGATCTTTTCCCAGCATATACATTTATCAAATCATTGTATTAAACTTACACAGTGTTACATATTAACTATATCACGATAAAAATAGGAAAAATAAATAAGATAAAATTCTCCAGGATTTCGATGGTGGTACAGTGAATGGGAATCCACCTGCCAAAGCAGGGGACAGCGTTCCATCCTTGGTCTGGCAAGATCCTACCCGCCTCAGAGCAACCCAGCCCCCGAGCCATAGCTCCGGAGCCCCGGGCCTGCAGGGCCTGTGCTCCACACAGAGAAGCCCCCGCAGTGAGCAGCCCGCCGGGGCCAGCGAGAGGAGCCTCGCTCACCGCAGCTAGAGGAAGCCCGCATGCAGCAGGGAAGACCCAGGGCCACCAAAGACAAAAATAAATTTCATAGAATTGTCCTTTGACAAGGCCTAATTCTGGTACAGCCAATACTGTTGGGATTCGAAATGGACAGAAAGAAAGGCGGGAGGGAGAGAAGGGAGGTTAGCATGGCCGCTCTTCCTTTTTTTTCTGCGTTAGATTTTTTAAATTGGAATATAAGTGCCGCGCGCAGTCGTGCTCGCCCCTGCTGTGCAGTGGGTGGATCAGCTGCGTGTGCACACACGCCCCCCTCCTGAGCACCCTCCTGCCCTCCGCACGCCTCTGGGTCCCCACAGGGCACCGGCTGAGTGCCCTCTGCTGGGCAGTCGCTGCCCACCAGCCAGCTGTTTACACACGGGCGTGAATATGTTTCAGTGCTACTCTGAACTCATCCCACCCTCTCCTTCCAGCACAGCCGCTCAGCATTCCCCTCGGGCTGACTATCCTTTGACAGGTTTCTTTGTGACCACATGTCCCTTTAACCCCCAAACCTCCCTTCTCTTGGAACATCTACTTGAGAAAACTTGCAGTTGTAAATCTTGCTCTGCCTCTTTGAGACGTCTCCTTCTCCCATCCTCTTGCGGGTTTACAGCCGGGGAGGACTTTCTCAAAGCCCTGGGCACCATCCCTTTCAAGTGCAGTCATGAAAACCGAGGCTGAGGCTCGCGGGAGACCCGGTGCTGCATGCTGCCTCTCTCGGGCACCCTAGGGCTTCCTGGCGGTCGGAGGGAAAGGGACTGCCTGTCAACACAGGTGACTCAGGCTCGATCCCTGGGTTGGGAAGATGTCCTGCAGAAGCAAATGGCAACCCACCCCAGTATTCTTGCCTAGGAAATCCTATGGACAGGAGAGACTGGCAGGCTATAGCCCATGGGGTCACAAAAGAATCAGACACAACTTTGCAACTAAACAACAGCAACAAAGGGTGGTAAAGTCGTGGAGCAGGACAGGAGGATGGAGGCTGTCGGGGCCTGTGGGGGCCCAGCCTTTCCGACGTGTAACATGAGAGTGAGAGTCACCCAGCCATGTCCGGCTCTTTGCGACCCCCTGGGCTATACGGTCCATGGAATTCTCCAGGCCGGAATACTGGAGTGGGTAGCCTTTCCCTTCCCCAGGGGATCTTCCCAACCCAGGGATTGAACCCAGGTCTCCCGCACTGCAGGCAGATTCTTTACCAGCTGAGCCACAAGGGAAGCCCAAGTAATTTCTAGGGACCTGCTACACAACACTGTGTCTAGAGTTTGAGACGCTGGCTAAGCACTTAAAATTTATTAAGAAATCTCAACTCAACTCTTCCTATCAGAATTTTTTTTTAAAAAGAGAAAGAAAAGAAGATATGGCCCCTATCTGCAGCATCTGTCGGGGATGAGGAGCCCATTTAGATAAGGAACAATCACAGATGGCTTCATCATATCACCAACGTCAGTCCAGCACTTAAAAACTCTCCACTTTTTGGCTTCGATGGAGCTGAGTTCAATCTCTCTCCCTTAGCAGGACAGTCTTTCTTTTTTTGTATAATCGGGGGGTAGTGGGTGCCTGGAGAACTGTGGACGGAGGTTCATCACACCGTACAGGATGTGCTGAGCAAAACCACCCCAGAGAAGGAAACACAAGCAGGCAAAGTGGCTGCCTGAGGAGGTCTTACAAGTAACTGAGAAAAGAAGAGAAGTGAAGAGCAGAGGAGAAAGGGAAAGATATAGCCAACTGAATGCAGATTTCCAGAGATATTCACATGCAGAGATATGAACGTAAGAGAGATAAGCAAGTCTTCCTAAAGGATCAATGCAAAGAAATAGAGGAAAGCAATAGAATGGGAAAGACTAGAGATCTCTTTAAGAAAATTAGAGATCCCTAAGGGAATATTTCATGCAAATATAAGCACAATAAAGGGCAAAACCAGCAAGGACCTAACAGAAGCAGAAGAGTTTAAGAAGAGGTGGCAAGAATACACAGAAGAACTGTACAAAAAAGCTCTTGCTGCTGCTGCTGCTGCTAAGTCGCTTCAGCCGTGTCCGACTCTGTGCGACCCCATAGACGGCAGCCCACCAGGCTCCCCCGTCCCTGGGATTCTCTAGGCAAGAATACTGGAGTGGGTTGCCATTTCCTTCTCCAATGCATGAAAATGAAAAGTGAAAGTGAAGTCGCTCAGTCGTGTCCGACTTCTCGAACCCATGGACTGCAGCCTACCAGGCTCCTCCATCCATGGGATTTTCCAGGCAAGAGTACTGGAGTGGGGTGCCATAGCCTTCTCCAGACCCAGATAACCATGATGGTGTGGTAACTCACCTAGAGGCAGACATCCTGGAGTGTGAAGCCAAATGGGCCTTAAGAAGCATTCAGTTCAGTTCAGTTCAGTCGCTCAGTCATGTCCGACTCTTTGCGACCCCATGAATCGCAGCATGCCAGGCCTCCCTGTCCATCACCAACTCCCAGAGTTCATTCAGACTCACGTCCATCCTCGGTCGTCCCCTTCTCCTCCTGCCCCCAATCCCTCGTCGCATGAGGTGGCCAAAGTACTGGAGTTTCAGCTTCAGCATCATTCCTTCCAAAGAAATCCCAGGGCTGATCTCCTTCAGAATGGACTGGTTGGATCTCCTTGCAGTCCAAGGGACTCTCAAGAGTCTTCTCCAACACCACAGTTCAAAAGCATCAATTCTTCAGGGCTCAACTTCTTCACAGTCCAACTCTCACATCCATACATGACCACTGCAAAAACCATAGCCTTGACTAGACGGACCTTAGTCGGCAAAGTAATGTCTCTGCTTTTGAATATACTATCTAGGTTGGTCATAACTTTTCTTCCAAGGAGTAAGCGTCTTTTAATTTCATGGCTGCAATCACCATCTGCAGTGATTTGGGAGCCCCAAAAAATAAAGTCTGACACTGTTTCCACTGTTTCCCCATCTATTTCCCATGAAGTGATGGGACCGGATGCCATGATCTTCATTTTCTGAATGTTGAGCTTTAAGCCAACTTTTTCACTCTCCTCTTTCACTTTCATCAAGAGGCTTTTTAGCTCCTCTTCACTTTTTGCCATAAGGATGGTGTCATCTGCATATCTGAGGTTATTGATTAGTACCAATAAAGCTAGTGGAAGTGACGGAATTCCAGCTGAGCTATTTCAAATCTAAAAGACGATGATGTTGAAGTGCTGCACTCAATATGCCAGCAAATCGGGAAAACTCAGCAGTGGCCACAGGACTGGAAAAGGTCACTTTTCATTTCAATCTCAAATAAAGGCAATGCCAAACAATGTTCATAATACCATACAATTGCACTCATCTCACACGCTAGCAAGATTATGCTCAAAATTTTCCAAGCTATGCTTTAATAGTACATGAACTTAGAACTTTCAGATGTTCAAGTTGAATTTAGAAAAGGCAGCGAAACCAGAGATCAAATTGCCAGCATCTGTTGGATCATAGAAAAAGCAAGGGAATTAAAAAAATACCTATTTCTGTTTCATTGACTATGCTAAAGCCTTTGACTACGTGGATCACAACAAACTGTGGAAAATTCTTTAAGAGATGGGACTACCAGACCACCTTACTTGCCTCCTGAGAAACCTGTACACATGACAAGAAGCAACAGTTAGATCCGGGCCTGGAACAATGGACTGGTTCAAAATTGCGAAAGGAGTACATCAAGGCTGTATATTGTCATCCTGCTTATTTATATGCAGAGTACATCATAGGAAATGCTGGGCTGGATGACTCACAAGATGGAAGTAAGACTGCTGGGAGAAATATCAGCAACCTCAGATATGCTGATGATATCACTTTAATGGCAGAAACTGAAGAGGAACTAAAGAGCCTCTTGATGAGGGTGAAAGAGGAGAGTGAAAATGCTGGCTTAAAACTCAACATTCAAAAAACTAAGATCTTGGCATCCCGTCCATCACTTCATGGCAAATAGATGGGGGAAAAGTGGAAACAATGTCAGATTTCATTTTCTTGGGCTCTAAAATCACTGTGGATGGTGACCCCAGCCATGAAATTAAAAGCTGCTTGCTCCTTGAAAGAAAAGCTATGACAAACCTAGACAGTGAATTAAAAAGCAGAGACATCACTTTGGCAATAAAGGTCTGTATAGTCAAAGCTGTGGCTTTTCCAGGGGCCATGTACGGATGTGACAGTTGGAGCAGAAAGAAAGCTGACTGGTGAAGAATCGGTGCTTTTGAGCTGCGGTTCTGGAGAAGACTCTTGAGAGTCCCCTGGACTGCAAGGAGAGCCAAGCAGTCAACCCTAAAGGAGATCAACACTGAATATTCATTGGAAGGACTGGTGCTGAAGCTGAAACTCCAATACTTTGGCCACCTGATGTGAAGAGCCAACTCCTTGGAAAAGACCTTGATGCTGGGAAGACTGAGGGCAGGGGAGAAGGGGATGACAGATGAGATGTTCGGATGGCATCACTGACTCAATGAACATGAATCTGAGCAAACTCTGGGAGACAGTGAAGGACAGGGAAGCCTGGTGTGCTTTGTGACCCTGCTTTTGGGGTCGTGGGACATGACTTAGGGACTGGACTACAGTAGTGCTTTTCACAACGTGGCGTCAGTTTCTGTGTGCGATGGCGTGTGGCAGCCACGTGGACATGTGTCCCTCCCCTTTTGGGTCCCCCCATTCAGGCCGCCACTGCGCACCAGGTACAGCTCCTTGCGCTGTGAGGCCAGTTCTCGTTAATTGTTTTATGCGTGGCTCAGTCAAGGAAGAGCAGGCTGTGCCGTCTGCAGAGATGTGGATGGACCTAGAGGCTGTTTCACAGGGCGAAGTAAGTCGGAAAGAGAACGGCAGCCGATGGTGTAGACGCACTCTGTGGGACCTGGCTAAACGGGCCTTTGCCACCCCCCCTCAGGCGTGTCCGGCTCCTTGCGACCCCACGGACTGCAGCACACCAGGCTTCCCTGCCCTTCACTGGCTCCTGCATACTTTTCAGACCCATGTCCATCGAGTCGGTGATGCCATCCAACCATCTCATCCTCTGTCGCCCCTTCTCCTCCTGCCCTCAATTTTTTTCAGCAACAGGGTCCTTTCCAATGAGTTGGCTCTTTGCATCAGGTGGCCCAAGTATTGGAACTTCAGCTTCAGCATCAGTCCTTCCAATGAATAAAAAATGGTATAGATGAATTTATTTGCAAAGCAGAAATAGGACGGTCTTGAATAAAGTCTTCTTTGCCTGTTCAACTCAATCCAGTATAATCTCTTTCTGACACAGGAGGGAAGAAGGAAATAGAAAAAAAATTGAAATCCTCCACAACGAAATCGCAGTTCCAAGTCTCAGATGACGGCAGAGCGCAGCAGCGCAGCAGGCAGTCTGCAAACGAGGGGCCGATCTTCAGGTCTGCATGGACCCGTGCTGTTGGCAGTCTCTCCCATGTTTGCGTCTGGGCTCCATGGAACAGACTGGGCAGAAAATCAACATGTAGACCTGTTCTCAATTTGTGAGTGTATTTTATTCCAAAAAAAATCCCCTGGGCCAGGATGTTTATGCCCTTCACCAACAGTTGTGCCAAGGGCAGCTCTTCATGCCTCTGTGTGCCTTGTGTCAGGGGCGGAGAGGATGAAGCATCCTGGGTCGTCACTGAGGGCCACAGGGCTCCGTGCTGGAGAGTAAAGGATTTATATTCTAGCCACGTGTGGGACCAAACTGCACATCAGGAACGTGCCAGTGGTTGCAAGTGCCTTGGTAAAATATTTATTCAATATTAGCTTGCGATGAGCCCTTCCATTAAGCAACAGAACAGGCAGTGCTGTGCCTCCAAGAAAGAGGAAAACAAGAGTGAACATGAAAATTTAGGAGTCAATTAAATGTTCAGATTTTTAAAATCATGAAGGATGCACACCAAGCACTCCAAGTTAGAAAAACTTCTGCCTCCGTCATCACTGAAGGGCGACAGCGGGCAACCAGGCCAGCACTGTGGAGGGGAAGTCACCTAAATCTAGTTTTATCTTTATAAGGGAATATCATGAAAGATATTTTATATGTGGGAATTAATCTAAGGATCCACATAAATCAAAGCTCAACTGAGTTTAAACCATTTATTTTCCTAAAAAAATGATCTTTAGGGAAAACATAAGATATGTTTGCATAGAAGACTTATTTGCTCATTTACCTAATATGAATCGGGAAACATGCATGGATAGGTGCCAGAATACAGTGTTTTTAAAGTTCTCATCTTGTAGTGGCATATAGCTGACTAACAATGTTGTGATGGTTTTAGTTGAACAGCAAAGGGATTCAGCCATACATACACATGTATCCATTCTTCCTCAGATACAATATTTTAAAATGATGTTGACTTACAGTGTAGCACACAAGACTGCTATTAATAAAAACTGTCGCCTGAATAAGTGTTTAAACACAAGTTGATATTAAGGCGCTGTGATAGCATACGATGAAAGAGTGACCTTTGTCTCAAGCTTCTTGGAGAAAGTGATTTTCAGGTGAAGATCGGCAGAATGACTACCAGGTAACTAGGAGAAGGAGTGAGAGGCGGGGGTCTTAATATTGAAAATGAAATTGTTGAACTGCCAAGCCCAGCAGTGATTTATAGATCAGATTAAGGGTTTGATCTTTGGCCTAAGATAGGGAACGGTGGAGGAGCTTCCCAAGGCTGCGCTTTGAGCCTGCTGCTTCCCTCCCCCAGCTCAGTCCCTCAGCTAGGCATGAAACGAATAACTATGAATGAAGTGTAACCTTTAAAAATTGTGACTCTATATCATACACCTGTAATTTATATAATATTGTGCAGCAAGTATATTTTTATTTAAAAAACAGTTCCCCAGAAAAGACTTCTTTCAAAAAGTTGTAGTTGATTTACAGTGTTTCAGGTGTACAGCAAAGTGATTCAGTTGTGTGTGTGCATGTGTGTGTGTCTGTGTGTGTGTGTATGTGTGTGTGTGGGTGCACCATGTTCTCAGTCACGTCTGACTCTTTGGGACCCCCTGGATTGTAGCCCATCCGGCTCTTCTGTCCATGGAATGTCCCTGGCAAGAATTCTGGTGTGGGCTGCCGTTTCCTCCTCCAGGGGATCTTGCTGACCCAGGTTGAACCCAGGTCTCCTGTGTTGCAGGCGGACGCTTTACCACCTGAGCTAGGGGGCGGCAGACCAGACTTGACTCAGCAAAATTTCCCCATTGCAAAGGGACTGAAGGCAGGGTATTTGCACTTGTAGCAGGAAAATCAAGGCATGGGTTATTTTTTTTTTTTTTCATTTATTTGCTACAAGTCAGGTTAAAGCTCTACATTCTGTTTGTCAAGCAGTAGAAATCTCTCTAGTTCTAGAATCTTGTACCTTAATCCATGCATAATAATTTTTTATAAAGTTGACTAAGGGGTGGGATATTATTCAGGAAAACAAAAAGATGTTTAATTAAACATTACCAAGAGAAGTTGAGAACTCTCTAAGTGGCAATTAAGTGCCACATGGTTTTTTAATCTAGGTTGAGCTAGCAATTCTAAAGCCAGAGGGTTTTAAACATTAGCATGGGAGTCATCTCCCAGCGATCCTGAGTCCAGACCTGAGATGGGACTCAGGAGTCTTTTAAAACCCTCAGCTGAACACAAGGAAATAGCAGATGGTTTAAATAGGTCAAATAGTGACTCTATATAAAATACAAGACAGGGTGATACAAACCCAAGACAAATACAAGCACCTCTGAAAACTGCATCCCCAGAGCAGGCGTGCTTTTGTTTCACAGGGTGCCTGTAACTCATCTTTTCTAAAGATAAGTGTTTTCTGAGCAGTCTGCTGCTAAGTCTCTTCAGTCATGTCCAACTCTGTGCAACCCCATAGACGGCAGCCCACCAGGCTCCCCCGTCCCTGAGATTCTCCAGGCAAGAACACTGGAGTGGGTTGCCATTTCCTTCTCCATGCATGAAAGTGAAAAGTGAAAGGGAAGTCGTTCAGTCGTGTCCAAATCTTAGTGACCCCATGGACTGCAGCCCACCAGGCTCCTCCATCCATGGGATTTTCCAGGCAAGAGTACTGGAGTGGGGTGCCATTGCCTTCTCCATCTGAGCAGTCTACCTGTTTCCATTAAAATCCTATACGTTGTTACGTACACTCCACTGACTTAACCTCTCTCCTCCCTAAACTCCATCCTGTTGTGGATACACCCCTGAAGAGAAACTGTTTTGCTTTGGATAGAACCAACACTTCCTGCAGGGACTATGGGTTTAGGAAGAGAGATTACTTTTAACTAAAGAATTTCAAAATGGCAGCTAAGTCAGGGTCCAGCAAGCCTACTTAACCTGTGGTCTACAGGAGCGGGCTGGCTCCAGCCCACACCCCAAAACAATGATAAAAAGGTTGCCTCGAGTGAAAAAGCAGGAAAAAAAAATAGAGAAATATTTGAAGGTTAATTGACAAAATGAACTATCTATAAGAATAAACCAGTTTGTTAGAAAGTATCAGTTAATAGATGGCAATCTAGCGGAATTTCTTAGCAACGATCTTCATGTCCTACAGGAAAAGGCGGGGACTCCTCTGGTGGTCCAGGGACTGGAGACTCTGCCTTTCAGCATGAGAGTTGCGGGCCCACTCCCTGGTTGGGGAACTGAGATCCCACGTGCTACAGGGTGCAGCCAAAAGTGATAAGTAAATAAATAAGCACAACACTCTAAGTTAACTCTACATCAATCTTTCTTTAAATTAAAAAAAGAAGATAACAGAGAGCAGAGGTTAAAAACATGGTCCACACCCTCTCCACCCTAGTCAAATGCTTGACTTGGCATTTGATAATTTCTTTAAGCTTCACATCTTTTATAGGTAAAATATGAGCTTTGAAATGATCATTTCTGACAAAACATCTGTGAAGATTAAATGAGACTTTTTTAACGTTTTCTTTTTTTTTTTATAATTTTTATTTTTACTTTAGTTTACTTTACATTACTGTATTGGTTTTGCCAAACATAACTTTTGAAATTACTATCCATCATAGGTTATTGCAAGATATTTACTCTGTTTNAGTGAAACAAACTAAATAAGACTAAAAACTATGTAGCCCACTTGTCTTTAAAGATGACTGCTCATTAGAAAAATATTTGGAGCTCTGGAGAAAAAAGACAATACTGAGCATTTGTATTTTTCAAAAAAATTCAAGATAATTCTGATATGCATCTGGATTTTAAAAGGCCACTGAAACTCCTTGATGGGAACTTCCCTGGTGTCTCAGGTGGTAAAGCTCTGCCTGCAATGTGGAGGACCTGGGTTCGATCCCTGGGTCGGAAAGATCCCCTGGAGAAGGCAATGACAACCCACTCCAGTATTCTTGCCTGGAAAACCACATTGACAGAGAAGCCTGGTAGGCTACAGTCCATGGAGTTGCAAAGAGTCAGACACGACTGAGGGACATCATTTCACTTCCAACTTCTGAACTTAGATCTTGAATCACCCTCGTACACCAGAGCTGGACGTTTTATCAAAAGATGCTGAGCTCTGACCTCTGGGGACGATATTGTTCCCTATGGTCTATGATCACCATTCCTATGAGATTCTACCGAAAAATACATCACCCATTTTTCTTAAAAATGCACATGTTATCTACAGAAAATGTTTAATACTATGCTATCTTGTATTATTAGTGATTCTTCCATACATAAATTCATATTTATATATGAACCACACACCTCATATTTCATTGTAATTCTTGCAACAAAGAACATGAGTAAAACACTCAGACATATATGATCACAGTGATAATAAGGGCTTTCCTCCTAGCTCAGTTGGTAAAGAATCTGCCTGCAATGCAGGAGACCCCAGTTCAATTCCTGGGTTGGGAAGATCCACTGGAGAAGGGATAGGCTACCCATTCCAGCATTCTGGCCTGGAGAATTCCATGGTCCATGGGGTTGCAAAGAGTCGGACACGAGTGAGCGACTTTCACATAGAGATGATGATGATGACAAGCATAGTTGACATTTTATTTCGAGCTCCTTTCACTCTAGAGGCAGATTCAGAACAAAGTTATGATGATGCAAAAATAAGCAAATGTGGAAACCTCCTCATCTTCCTTTTTTCTTACAGTCCCACTCATGCTGCTGGTAGCAGGACTGTCCGCGTGCAGAGCATCTCGTTTAGCTCCCCATGTCCCACTGTCCATCTCTTGGAGATGAAAGTGGGCCTGCATTAGCTTCTTATTTTAATCACAGTTTATCATGAGACATGTTGCTGCTGCCACCAAACCGAGAAACTGGTTTTATCCTGACTCTCATGTGCTGATTTGAAATGTCTTTGGAACACTTTGTTCCTATAATATTTTCACTACCTGCAACCTCTCCCAATCTCAAAGTAAAAGCAATTTGATGATACATATTATGCAGATTTGCTTTCTCATGGGTTTTAATATCCAGTTAGTGTTTTGGGGTTTTCTCTACAACAAGGGTTAAACATGCTGAATATGTATAAATTCTGCTCTTTTAGTAGTTAATACAATTTAATCCAAAGTTGTTACTGGCCTAATAGGGTTTATTTGTGCCTTGGCGTAAGGTCTAGAATATAGCACACTTAAAGGTCTGAGCACAGTGAGGTTAATTATGCTTAAAGCCTGCCAAGCAGCTGGTTTTAGGTCCATTACACACACATACAGACACACCATGAGGAAAAAGAACCAAAGAAATTCTTCCAAGGAGAAGTGAAGTCACACCTTCCTTCTTGAGTCTGTGCGTCATTGGAGCTCAGATTTTAGCATAGCCCTGCCCTTCCCTTCTCACAGTGCAGTTTTCTGCCAAATTATTTGTCCTCAAGGGCTATTCAGCTGACAATCCTGCGCTCACAATGACTCCCTAGTGCCTATAACATTAAACATGAGCTCCTCACTCTGGCTTTCGAGACTTCTCTGATTTGAGCCCAGTTTATCCACACAATGGCATCTTCCCCTGGCCCACTGCATGATGTTTCCCTCCTGATGACTGTTTGGTTACTGCGCCCTGTATGCTCAGGCAACTTGTTTCTGAGCCACTGCTAATGCCCACACGTCCCACACTGCCCTAAAAGGCTTTGGCATCCTCTCTTGCTCTCAGTTCCAGAGGACTGCGGCAGGCATCTACAGGAGAGGGAGATGCCTGAGGACACAGTCATTTGGGTCCTGGAGACTCAGAGGGGAGCCCAGCATCACTGGGCTGTGCAGAGCTCCAACGGGTGCCTTTTGCATCAGTTTCTTTGTCTTGTATGTACATTTTCCAATAGTGACGATTTAATGGATTCCGTTGTTCACGTAAGTTATAAAACTTTCTTACCGGAATGCCATGTTATCAAGGAGCCTCAGGGCAGTTAGCTTCTCTCTGGTTCAGGCTGTCACAGATCTTTAGCTTGTGTGTCCATCCTTTACCACCATGGGTTGTGGCCAAATGACTGGGCTTGGAGAGCAGAGCAACAGGACTGAGTGCAGGACCCGACCAGATCCGAGGAGGAAAACATGCCCGAATCACGGCAGGTCCGGAGGACGGGCAGACTCCTTTCTGTTGAGCGCCCCTTTCAGGTCTTTGAATCTCCCAGACAGATAACAACTCTGCCTTATTAATTAAGACACAGAGGAGGAGAGCATGGCCACACGCTCAACAGAATGTTTGGGGGGCATTCATTCATAAAAATGAATGAACTGTTCAGTTCAGTTCAGTTGAGTCACTCAGTCGTGTCCGACTCTTTGAGACCCCATGAATTGCAGCATGCCAGGCCTCCCTGGCCATCACCAACTCCCAGAGTTCACTCAGACTCATGTCCATCGAGTCAGTGATGCCATCCAGCAATCTCATCCTCGGTCATCCCCTTCTCCTCCTGTCCTCAATCTCTCCCAGCATCAAAGTCTTTTCCAATGAGTGAACTCTTCTCATGAGGTGGCCAAAGTACTGGAGTTTCAGCTTTAGCATCATTCCTTCCAAAGAATTCCCAGGATTGATCTCCTTTAGAATGGACTGGTTGGATCTCCTTGCAGTCCAAGGGACTCTCAAGAGTCTTCTCCAACACCACAGTTCAAAAGCATCAATTCTTCGGCACTCAGCTTTCTTCACAGTCCAACTCTCACATCCATACATGACCACTGGAAAAACCATAGCCTTGACTAGATGGACCTTTGTTGGCAAAGTATTATCTCTGCTTTTGAATATACATGTGTGTATATATATATATATATATATATGTTTGCTGAATTCAACTGAAATGTATTATAGCTTATTGAAGGTTCACATTGGAATATGTACCTGTCAGTTTAATCAGTTGCCTTGACCATATCAGTCTATTTAATCTGTCAGTTCCTTGAATGTCAAGAGAGATAAGAAGTGGCCATTCATGTTACCCCATGAGGGAGATTAGTGACAATGTTATGCCCCTTGATTGTATATATTTTTAATTCCTTTTTATTTAAAGAAGTGTCAACAACAAATAGAGAATGAAGTGAACACACTGAGTGGCTTTTTGCAGCGTGGCTGTTCAGTGACATTTGATCAGCAGCATTCACAGTGTTTACAAAGAGCAAATTCCACCTGTGAGCACCTTCAGAATAGGATACCGAGGATTACTTGGCTTTTAGCGCCCTCAGAATCCAGCCCCCCTGAGACTGTCTTCAGATGTTGGGCCCAGAGTACACACAGATTCCCTGCACTAATTTGCAAAAGAACTTGTAAAGTTGCTCAGAAAGCACTAGGTACATTCGGAGTCATTTGAGGCAGTATTTTCCTGGAGAAGGAGCTTAAGGCCTGGGTCCCTTTAGAAATTCTTATTTCACAGGAATGTAAACTAGCAAGGAGTGCAGACCTGAGCAAGGGAGAGCCTGCGGAACCCTGATACCAGAATGGACAGCAGACACTTGACTGAGCCCCTTGAACTGCTGTGCGCACGCTCAGAGCACAGAACACTCACTCGTCTCTGCTGATCATTCTGCGGCACCATCTGCTTCACAGCCACCGAGTTTCCAAGTTGTACATGTAGAGCCTTACTTTAGAGCATCTTTGGGGTTATTGGACCCATATCTGATGTGAGCGTGTGTGCCTGTGTGCAAACTTCCTCACACCAGCAAGTAACTCTTGTGTGTCTGAGAATTCATCTCAATCCTGATAGTATCTCCGCAGAGACAGCATCAAATTCCATGGATAAAAGGCTCGGCCCCACGAGACCGCCCTCTATGTCAGACGCCAACTGCAAGCCCAGTCTGTCCCCGTGCTGCTGACTTACTAGCTGTAAATCAGAGGTCCCCACGCCCCTGTCCTTGGGGTTGACTGATTTGCTAGAATGACTCACAGAACTCAGGAAACCCATTTACTCAAGAGATGACCAATTTATCATAAAGGATATTAGAAGACACCAATCAAGAGCTCACAGCACTGTGGAGCTCTGGGCCCTGCGTGGTGGCGGCGGTTTGGCTCCCCAGCCTGAAAGCCTCTGAACCCCCTCCATCTGGCTAGTACAGAGGCTTTACTACATAAGCATGATCGATGAACTCAGCATCCAGTCCCTTTCCCCTCCCCAGAAATCAGAACAAGTGACTGAAAGTTCCAACCCTCTACGTAGTAGACTTGGTTCCCCTGGCAACCAACTCCCCGCCTTGGGTGCTTTCCAAAAGTCACCTAGTTAATATATACCCGAAGTGATAGAAACGGGCTTGTTGTGAATAACAAGATGAGCACTTCACCTATTCTCTGAAGTGAGTCAGGAACCGAAGATGAGACCAAACATGGTTGCACCTGGGGATGGGGGGTGGCCGGTTTCAGGAACCCCAAAGACACCAAAATCCACAGATTCTCAGGTCTCTTAAATAAAAAGTGCTGTGAATACAGCGAGCCCTCCATATCCTCAGATTCAGCCAACTGTAGATGGAAAATTTGACAGAATCCAAAGATGCAAAACATGCAGGTATGTGGATATAGATGCTCCCTTTGCTTTTATTGCTCAGCAAATTCCACCAAGATTGGGAGCTGTGAGCCAGGACTTTGTCCAAATATATGAGAAATATTATTTTGGGCATTTGAATATATATATATATATATATATAAGTAAATATAATAAATCACAGCATTGTTGAGCATAATTGTCCACAGCCAGCCTCCCCCTCCAAGCCCTTCCATGCTCTCCATAATCACTTATTTCTCCTGCTGGTACCCACTGACTTCTTACTATTAATGTGTATAGCATTTTGGTTGGCAACTGGTAGGTAAAGGCCAGGAAAGATGCTAAAAATCCTAACCGGCACAGGACAGTCTCCCCACACCCAACAAAAAGTAATCCACCCACAATGTCAGAAGTGCCAAGGCTGAGAATCTGGTCCAGAAGAAGAGAGCTGAGACTTTGCTGAGTTTATGGGACAAGTCACAGGCCTGTTACGTGTCTGCTTTGCTGATGATAGAGAGAGATTCAGCCTGGAGTAGTTGACACTTTCTTTCGCCTTTTTGTTTATTGGCACAGGGCATGAGGAGTCTTGGTCTCTGGTCAGGGATCGAGCCTGTGCCTCTGCATTGGAAGCACAGGGTCTGGACGCCGGGCCACCGGGGAAGACCCAGCTCTCACCTTAATGTGCCCCCTGCAGCAAAGGCATGGTGAGGACGGGCAGCTGTTTCCCGCCTCCAGTTGTTGAAAACTACCAACAAACATCTTTTTTTTTTTTTTTAATTGGCCAAGTTGTCTCAGGTTGGTTTGCATGACCCTGCTCTCCTGGACCCTGCCCTGCTCTGGTTTACACCGTCATTGATTCAAGAGGCTAAAAACAGAATGGGAAAAAAACTCGGGAGTCAATATCGCATCCTGTGACGCAGCTGCTGGATTTGGGCAATCTCCCCAGGATTCTATTATAAATGCTTCAGTACTCTATTATCTTATTTTATAGAACCCTAAATTACACATAGAAATAATTTCAAGTACTGTATTTAACTTTAATCTGATTATTTTAAAAGTAACAAACTAGTTGCTTAAATTAAACAGATATTTTATCCAACCGGGGTTCCTACTAATTATGCTGTTGCTCTTATTAAAAATTACTCACTATAGCATCCATTTCAACTTCTGCAAAACAATGAAAAGGCCTGCTCTCATGTTTTTATTTTTAGAATGAACTGCGAGACAAAGAATGCTTGAATATGTCCTATTAAAACAAGAATTTTATCTTGAAGAGGTAAATTTATGGGTGCTGCAAACCTAGATTTAAACACGTCAAGTCTTTTAAACTGAATGACTGACTTATGGTCTCTGTAAAAACCACTTGTAGAAGCCACAGAGTTAATTTAATATTTACAAGTCTGTTTCTTTATAGCAGCTGATCTGGGGACTTGTTTTTACTTGGGGGAAAGTGTTAATATCAAGCCACAAAGCCAACATTCAGTAAGCTCCTGGAAAGTTCGTGCTGGCAGGGATACTTAGGAATACTCTAGCTAAGTCCTCCCTCCTCTAGGCAGGGAAATTAAGGCCCAGAGATGGACATGCCTTGGACGCAGCAAGTAAAGAGACAAATGTCTGAGGAGGACTGAAGCCTAAAACGACTCCCAATGAGTTCTGTTCTTGCTGTTCAGTCGCTTAGTCATGTCTGACTCTTGGCAACCCCATGGACTGCGGCACTCCAGGCTTTCTGGTCCTTAACCACCTCCCAGAGTTCACTCAGATTCACTTGCATTGAGTTGGTAATGCCATCCAACCATCCAAGAGTTACGGTCTTAGCCAGTCCTCTCCTCTGTGAATGTGACATGATCACTCCCTCGATTGGTCTGTGTGCTATGGAAAAGGTGAAAGATTTTATAGGTATAAGATGACCATTCTAAGTTCAATGCATGAAACAGGGTACTCAAAGCTGGTGCACTGGGATGACCCTGAGGGATGCGGGGTGGGGGAGGTGAGAGGGGGGCTCGGGCTGGGGTCACATGCGCACCCATGGCTGACTCATGTCAATGTGTGGCAAAAACCACCACAATACTGTAAAGTAATTAGCCTGAAATTAAAATAAATACATTAACAAAAAACCCTAATTGCTTGACTTCCAGTTAATCAAAAGGGAGGTTGTCCTGGGGGGGTCCAGCGGTCAGAGACTGGAAGCATCATGCTGTCTTGTGTCAGGCTCGGGGCAGAAACTCCACGCTGGGAGAGGCGCAAGGGGGCACCTGGCAGCCTCTAAGAGCTCCAGGCATCAGTCCTACAGCTGAAAGGAGCTGAGCTCTTCCACCCACCAGGGCTCGGAGAGGACTCAAGCCTTAGGTGGGAAGGCAGGCACGGTCAGCACCTTGATTTCACCCTAATGAGAAGCTGAACAGAGGCTCAACTAAGGCACCCAGACCCCTGACTCCTGAATGCACGCTGAGTCGCTTCAGTCATGCCCGGCTTGTTGAGACCACACGGACTGGAGCCCACCGGCTCCTCTGTCCACGGGATTCTCCAGGCAAGAACACTGGAGAGGTTTGCCACTCCCTTCTCTGAGGGATCTTCCTGGCCCAGAGATCCAACCCATGTCTCTTGTGTCTCCTGCCTTGCTAGGCAGGTGCTTTACCACCGGCGCCACCTGGAAAGTCCTGGCTCACAGAAACTATAAAATTTAAAGCATGTGTGTGCTTTTAAGCCATTAAGCTAGTGGTAAGTTGCCCATCATAAAAGACAAGTCACAATAACCCTGTCCTATGACATTTCCACACTTAGAAATGCCTCCCTCTCCTCTCTGGGCCAGACCATTCTAGATTCTTTAACTGGGATGAGGTGGATACTTCAGGACACAAATTAACAGAGAAAACCAAAGGAATCTGGTATCCTTCCTTCCTCCTTATACAAAGTCCTGCTAATCCATGCCCTACCTCCAGCCCTCCACTGAGGACGCTCAGAAATCCTAAGGCTTCATACTGATAGATCTCTTAGTCTCAATTCAGTTCAGTTGCCCAGTCGGACAGTCAGTTCCATGTCCAGTTCTAACTGTTACTTCCTGACCTGCATACAGATTTCTCAAGAGGCAGGTCAGTTGCCCAGTCTTTGCGACCTCATGAATCGCAGCACACCAGGCCTCCCTGCCCATCACCATCTCCCGGAGTTCACTCAGACTCAGGTCCATCGAGTCCGTGATGCCATCCAGCCATCTCATCCTCGGTCATCCCCTTCTCCTCCTGCCCCCAATCCCTCCCAGCATCAGAGTCTTTTCCAATGAGTCAACTCTTCGCATGTGGTGGCCAAAGTACTGGGGCTTCAGCTTTAGCATCATTCCTTCCAAAGAAATCCCAGGGTTGATCTCCTTCAGAATGGACAGGTTGGATCTCCTTGCAGTCCAAGGGACTCTCAAGAGTCTTCTCCAACACCACAGTTCAAAAGCATTAATTCTTCATTCAGCCTTCTTCACAATCCAACTCTCACATCCATACATGACCACAGAAAAAACCATAGCCTTGACAAGACGGACCTTAGTCGGCAAGGTAATGTCTCTGCTTTTGAATATGCTATCTAGGTTGGTCATAACTTTTCTTCCAAGGAGTAAGCGTCTTTTAATTTCATGGCTGCAGTCACCATCTGCAATGATTTTGGAGCCCAAAAAATAAAGTCTGAAACTGTTTCCACTGTTTCCCCATCTATTTTCCATGGAGTGATGGGACCGGATGCTATGATCTTCGTTTTCTGAATGTTGAGCTTTAAGCCAACTTTTTCACTCTCCTCTTTCACTTTCATCAAGAGGCT
>SJYQ01002480.1:423202-434965 GCA_006410935.1 Redunca redunca
AATAAGGAGTTCATGATCTGAGCCACAGTCAGCTCCTGGTCTTGTTTTTGTTGACTGTATAGAGCTTCTCCACCTTTGGCTGCAGAGAATATAATCAATCTGATTTCGGTGTTGACCATCTGGTGATGTCCAAGTGTAGAGTCTTCTCTTGTGTTGTTGGAAGAGGATGTTTGCTATGACCAGTGCATTTTCTTGGCAAAACTCTATTAGTCTTTGCCCTGCTTCATTCCGCATTCCAAGGCCAAATTTGCCTGTTACTCCAGGTGTTTCTTGACTTCCTACTTTTGCATTCCAGTCCCCTATAATGAAAAGGACATCTTTTTTGGGGGTTAGTTCTAAAAGGTGTTGTAGGTTTTCATAAAACCGTTCAACTTCAGCTTCTTCAGCATTACTGGTTGGGGCATAGTCTTGGATAACTGTGATATTGAATGATTTGCCTTGGAGACGAACAGAGATCATTCTGTCATTTTTGAGATTGCATCCAAGTACTGCATTTTGGACTCTTCTGTTGACCATGATGGCTACTCCATTTCTTCTGGGATTCCTGCCCGCAGTAGTAGATATAATGGTCATCTGAGTTAAATTCACCCATTCCAGTCCATCTTAGTTCACTGATTCCTAGAATGTCAATGCTCACTCTTGCCATCTCCTGTCTGACCACTTCCAATTTGCCTTGATTCATGGATCTGACATTCCAGGTTCCTATGCAATATTGCTCTTTACAGCATCAGAGCTTGCTTCTATCACCAGTCACATCCACAGCTGGGTACTGTTTTTGCTTTGGCTTCATCCCTTCATTCTTTCTGGAGTTATTTCTCCACTGATCTCCAGTAGCATATTGGGCACCTACTGACCTGGGGAGTTCCTCTTTCAGTACCCTATCATTTTGCCTTTTCATACTGTTCATGGGGTTCTCAAGGCAAGAATACTGGAGTGGTTTGCCATTTCCTTCTCCAATGGACCACATTCTGTCAGACCTCTCCACCATGACCCGCCCGTCTTGGGTTCCCCTACGGGGATGGCTTGGTTTCAATGACTTAGACAAGGCTATGGTCCTAGTGTGATTAGACTGACTAGTTTTCTGTGAGTATGGTTTCTGTGTGTCTGCCCTCTGATGCCCTCTTGCAACACCTACCATCTTACTTGGGTTTCTCTTACGTTGGGCGTGGAGTAGCTCTTCACGGCTGCTCTAGCAAAGCACAGCTGCTGCTCCTTACCTTGGACGAGGGGTATCTCCTCCCGCCGCCCCTCCTGACCTTCAGCGTGGGAATGGCTCCTCCAGGCCCTCCTGTGCCTGCGCAGCCCCCGCTCCTCGCATTGCTCCTCCCAGCCGCCGCCCCTGGCCTTGGGTGCCGCCCCTGACCTCCAGTGCGGGGTGGCTCCTCAGGGCCACCGACCCCGGCCTCGAGCATGAGGTGGCTTCTCCCGGCTGCCCCTGGCCTAGGACGCAGGGTAGCTCCTCCCGGCCGCCTCCCCTGACCTCAGACACAGGTAGCTCCTCTTGGCCGTTCCTGTGCCATTGCAGCCTGGCACTCTTGGCTGCTGCCCCTGACCTCGGACGTGGGGTAAGTCCTGTCGGCCTCGCCGGTCCGTGCTTAGTGCACCGGGTGGCAGCCGCCTGCGCTTAGTGGTCTACAGAGCATCAATAAGAATAATAAATACAATGAATTAAAATATCCAAATGAATGTAAATCTTCATGCATTTATACTGATCCTAAAGATAAAATCAAACAAAAATCCTCATTGCTTTTCTTTGCAGGGGTTTAGGGAACCAATTCATTAGTTTAAGAATGTTAAGTGCAGTAAAGAAAACAAATATTGTATGCTAATGCAAATGTGTGGAATCTAGAAAAATGGTATAAATGATCTTATTTGCAAAGCAGAAATAGAGACACAGAAGCAGAGAATAAATGTATGGATACGAGGGGGAAAGAGGAGGGTGGGAGGAGCTGGGAGGCGGGCTGACACGCGCACACTGTTTATGCTGCCGAGAGCCTGCTGCACAGCACAGGGATCTCTGCTCAGCACCCCATGGAGGCCTGAATGGGGAGAGAGCTCAGGAGGGAATGTAGGTGAATGTATGGCTGATTCATGTTGCTGTGCAGTAAAAAAGTAACATGACATTGTAAAGCAGCTATACTCCAATAAAAATTAATTAAAATAAAGTGTAAAAATATTAAAGAATGTTAAGTAAAGGAAAGAAGAAAGCATTTATTCCTTCTCTCTTGTGTGGATTGGACCTCAGGGTAACCAAGAGGCTGATAAGGAAATTTCTATTTATAGACTATTCCACTTACTGAACAAGAAAAGAATGATAGAATTCACACATCACTATTTTTAAGACTCTGATAAATTAATGAAATTGACAGCAATCATCAACGACTGCTAATATCATGAAAAGAGGGGGAAACAGACAATTATGTACCTTTCAAAGATCAGGACACCACCTACGGATCAGTCTGTCAAAAATTGAATCTACAAGGGAGCAAGCCTCTAGAGAGCGAGCTACCAATTTGCAAGAAACAGTGAAAGCGGAGGAACATTCACAGCTCCACGAGGAAGCACTGCCCGAGCCTCAGTGGGGCAGGCGGCATCCTAAACAGCCCGGATCCCTTTAAGGCAGACTGCAGGCGACGAGAACGGAGGCGGTAGAAGAAGGCATAGATGGAATAACTGCCGCAGGGAAGTCTTACTTGGACTTTGGTGTGAAGACACTGCGTACACATGCAGACACTCACATGGACACACGCACGCGCAGGCACGTACGCCACGCTCGCGCAGGCACGTACGCCACGCTCGCGCAGGCACGTACGCCACGCTCGCGCAGTATAATAGGGAGACTGAACCACTTCCCGGACGTTTGACGATATTAGGAAATACGAGTCACTGTTCCTTTCTAGGTTTGTGTGGTTACTTTTGGGAAAAGACGCCTTGACTTTTAGGATATGCCTGTTGGTGTCATTTCATCAGCAAGTCGACTCTTTTATGACCCGCCAGCTCCGCTGTCCACGGGATTTCCCAGGCAAGAATACTGAGCGGATTGCCACTTCCTTCTCCAGGGGATCTTCCCAGCCTAGAGATCAAACCCACATCCTGCCTGGACCGGTGGATTCTTTACCGCTGAACCACCTGGGAAGCAGAGATATGCTTAGTGACATAATAACAATATTCGGGATTTACTTTAAAATAAATGTAATGAGAAGTAGGAAATATGGATTGGGTTACAGGTGAAACATGACTGACCGTGAGGCGAAAAATATTAGCTGATGGGTGCACAAGTTTATTTTTTTAATATGTTTGAAAATTTCCATAATAGTATTTTTAAAAATCAAATGTCACCCTGTACTTATTTTTTTTCCAGTGGCGTTTCATTATTCTTAGGATAAAAGATCAAACTCCTAATTCACACTAGAAGGCTTTGAACACTCTAGTCCTGATCATCACCCCAGCCTCAGCACACCGCACCTCCCTTCCCTCTGAGCTTCACCTGCCAAAGCTTGTTGTCCCCCCAGCATCTCAGGGCATCTGTGTGCTTTTCCTTCTGCTGGACCCTTCCTATCCTCCTTCTATTAAACAATGTCACAGCACCATGGACAGCTCAATCAAGGCAATTACAGTGGTAGCAATTGCATTTACATTTGGTTGAGGATTTTATTAACATGTAACTCCCAATAGGTAACTGGGGTGGATTTGCTCTAGCATCTTATTTGTAAGAAGGTACTTAAATACTGAAGTGTCAACGGAATGGAATAAATAAAATTAGTTGATGACATTCAGTCAATTGCTGGTAAGTAACTTATGTGTAAGGTGATACTGAAGGCCAGACACAAATTTTTAAAAAAGAGAGGGGGAGAGAAAATGATAACGCTGAGAAAGCATCTTGTCTTTTTTTAGAATGAATCTTTCCTCTGAGTCCTTGAGGATGGACATCCCACTCTGGGGCGGCAGTCTGGGACTGGGGGTTGGGAAGCTAGCTCAGCACTAAAGAGTCGGCCTGCAGCGCAGGGGGTGCAGGAGACTCAGGCTCTATCCCTGGGCCTGGAAGATCCCCTGGAGAAGGAAATGGTAAACCACTCCAGAAGTCTTGCCTGAGAAATCCCATGGGCAGAGGAGACTGGCTGGTTATAGTCCATGGGATCATGAAAGGTCAGACCCGGCTGAGTGACTGAACACACACACACCCCATGCTGAAGCCACCACACCAGGCTCCCCCCTTACTCCAGGACAAGAAAGAAAGACAGCCAGAGGGGTGGTGCTGATGTGAGTTCCACAGCAGACAGTCTACAGCAGCCAGAGGTTCTCAAGAGCTGGTGGCCAACTGTGACGGCCCATGAAACCAGGAATGGAGCTCAGGTCACAAACGCCGAGGACTGGTCATCATCAGAGAGCTGGATCTCACTTACTTTCCTGCTCTGTGCTTGACAGGAACCTGAGATGGGCTGGAGAGTGGGGCCAGCGAGGGCATGTCAGCTTTCTGGTTGGAAAGTGTCTCCATTTAGCAGAACTGAAATCTGAACCTCCCCCATCTGTTTCATTCATTACCCCTTATGTGCAGTGTACCCTCTACATCCAGACAATCCTCGCGTGAATACAAGCCTCTCACGGCCTTCTGTCATCTGTACCGAAAGAATACAGGTTTCTGTCCGTGAATCAGACGTATTTTACGCATCTTCTATAAGCAAGTCACATAAAAGTGAACAGAGCCGCTCTGGCTCCTCACCTTGAGTGCTACTGTTTCAGTTGCCGAGTTGTGTCAGGCCCCTTTGCAACCGCATGGGCTATAGCCCACTAGGGATTTCCCAGGCAAGAAGCTGGAGTGAGTTGCCATACCCTTCTCCAGGAGGTCTTCCCACCCAGGAACTGAGCCTCATGCAGGAAGTTTACCGAGAAAGCAGCAGCAGCTTTGTCTGGTGCTGTAGGTGTTTTTCTTTTGTATTGTTCTTTTTCACCCAGCGTTTTCTGCAAAGGACTTTGACTGCTTTCATAATCGTAGCCAAAATAAAAATGATCGAGGGAAAACTGGAAAATACTACATGGAACATAAAGCTCTGTTAATGAGAAAACAAAGTTAATAATAGCATTGTCATAATGAGAAAACAAACTTAAAACAGAGTACCTCATTTTTAACCATTGTAGAAAATTAAAATTCTTTTTAGACACATTGGTTTATCTACCACTTACTTATCAAAGAGATTTCAGGCACTCAGTGGGGAATTCACTAGAGTTGGGTTTATTTCCACACACTACCCCCTAAGTTTAGCTAAATGCTTAAACTGAAAAAGTCTCAACGTGCCTACAATATACTAGTTCCCTGAATCCCAAGCTAGGAAGTAATAGGGGGTTATTTCAATTACAAATTGTAAACAACAACAACAACAAAAAACTTTAGTAGTTACATTCTAACACAAGACTTGCCAATCAAGCAAAAACCCCAATCACTCAGTATTTATCATCTGTTCATCTGCCCACGTGTTCTTTCCGCATGCACTGGCTGAGCGCGCGCTGTTGGAAACAGTGGGTTGAGATTCTAAGCACACAGAGATCCCAGCTCTCCAGAATCATCACGTGAACATGGGGCAGGACACCACGAAGCACGCGGAAGAGAAAGAAAGCACACCACCTCCCCTCCAGTCGTCTAATGAGCTACGAAACGTACGAAAGAAAAGGACCAGCAGAGTGGCTGGTTGGAACACAGCTATGGAATTCCAAAAGGAAAATGATTTATAAACTGAGTGAGAGACAATGACCAAGGAATTCCAGTCAAGTGGTGCATATTGCCAAATTACCAGAAAGCTGCTGACTTAGATCAAGTTACAGGTTCCTCATTCTTAATACGTCTTAGAGATGATGCCCAATAGATGGGCAACAGTCACGTTCACGATTGCCTAAGAGCTATGAGTGATGCTCAGATGCGGGCCCTGTCTAGTTAATAGGCATTGGAGCCAGCGATGCAAAAGCGATACATGCCTGATGGACAGATTCGTAATTATTGCAGAGAAACTTGCAATTGCCCAGCCATGATCAGCCCCTTGACTTGAGACATTTCTGAGCCAAACAGCATCGCTCTGAAAGTAATGAGTCAGAGTAGATGCAGTGGCAAATGGGACGGTAACGGTTGTCAGTGAAGAGAGGAAGGAGGGAAGAAAGGAGAAGGAAGACGAAATAAAAGTAAGCAAAAAAAAAACAAACACCAAAAATAAAAAAAAAAGAATATGTATCCTACCTTGTGTGAAAATTGTCAAAATCTTAATTATGTTGAATTGGTTCACAGTGCTTTTTAAGTCTACTATATTCTGCTACGTCTCTGTATATTCATTCTATTAATTTTTGAGAGTTTGATATTGAAACTCCAACTAAAAATCTCAATTTATCTACTTAAAAATTGTAATATATAGTGAAACTATATGTAACCTTCTTCTGCATTTTCCAAGTTTCTTGTAAATGTGTTATCATACTTTCATAATTTAAAAAAATAGAAATGAAAAATAAAAATTAACAAAGGAAGCTTTTCCCTAGATCATTAGTTAAATGCCATTTCTGCAAGTTTCAAATGTCTAGTCCTCACAATGCTCTCATTTTGTGGCCCTTATTCTGCGGACACCCTAGAGATGTCCTGCTTCTGCCCCCAAGGAGCACGAGCGGTCATCATCTGTAAGAATGATGACCACCCGGACTCCGGAAGCCCACCTCTCCTCCTGACGCCAGCCTGCAGCATCGGTGCCTGCTCAGTCGCTTCAGTCGTGTCCAGCTCTTGGCGATACAATGGGTTCTTCTTTCAGTGGGATTCTCCAGGCTAGAATACTGGAGTGGGGTGCCATGCCCTCCCCCAAGGGTCTTCCTGACCCAAGGAAAGTGAAGTGAAAGTGAAGTCGCTCAGTCTGCGACCCCGTGGACTGTAGCCTACCAGGCTCCTCCGTCCATGGGATTTTCCAGGCAAGTGTGCTGGAGTGGGTTGCCATTTCCTTCTCCAGGGGATCTTCCCGACCCAGGAATTGAACCCGGGTCTCCTGCATTGCAGGCAGATGCTTTACCGTCTGAGCCATCAGGGAACCAACCTGCATCTCAAGTTTCCTGCATTGGCAGGGGGTTCTTTGTCACTTGCACCACCCAGGAAACCCCCAGCCTACAGCAGAGGCTCTCCAACCAAGAACCCAGAGCCAGCAGCAGCAGCTGTATCTGCATTTGTTGGAAATGCATGTTTCCAGGCTCCATCTCAGAGCTATTAACTGAGAAACTCTGGGGTCAGGGTCCCACGGTCTCTTCAACAAGCTCCTGGGAGTGACCCTGATACTCAGGAAAATATGAGACTCAGATCCTGGAACCTCTGCCAGGCTGAGAGTGGCCACAAGGCGCTTCCACTACAGGCTGTGACTTTGCTGCCAGAGGGACAGGTGGAAGGGCCCATGTCGTCTGCCAGTACGCAGCTCAAAGGTCCCTCGCCACGGTGACATGCCAGCAACTCAGCTCCCGGGCGCAGGGTCACAGAAATTCCCACACGGGTCCAGAGGGGCCGTGTATAATAATTCTCACTGCAGAAGGTTAGGGATTGATCTGTGTGTCCATCACTGGTGGAGATAAAATGCAAAATGAGAACATAAGAAAGCAACACAGATGGAGTGTAAAGAAGAAGTATAGAAGAAGCAGTATAGAAGAAGCAAAAGTTAAGTCAGAAAAAAGAACAATATTGATCACCTTGTCTTATTAGGGATTAACCACCTATATTTGATAGAGGGCTAGCTCACATCGATGAATATCAGTAAAAATGCAGGCATGCTCAACAATACTCGTTTTGCAAGGACACGTGTAAACAAAAGGATTCAAATTAAACAACTTTGAATGGGTGCCCAGGAGCTGAGCCGTCAGTCGAGTGGGAGGGAACCACAGAGGTGAAATGATGAATGAATGAACAACGGACAGTTAAATAACAAGAGAAAAGCCCTCTAAGGACCACTGACAATAATATGCTACCATCTGAGCAAGGTGACTAATGCAGAGAAGGAGAGAGAGAGGGAGATAGAGACACCGCACCTTTCTCACGCCACACACACAGATTCTGTGTCAGAATTTGGGTCCATTAACCCATTGCCTTATTCAAAAGCCTGGCTGTCTCCTTTTAAATGCTGCCTTTGATGAAGGGCTGGGATCACGTAAGCTTTTGCAGGTATGCCTGTGCTCATTCATTGCCCCAGTATTTAGGGGGCATCTAGTAAATTTGTCTGGGTTACAGGGGAAAGCAAGCCTGGCGCACGGTCTAATGAGAATTCCATGACTCGGTGTTGGAATATTACCTTGTCATCTCCTGTATTAACTACACGAACCACGCGGGCAAAGGGCAGCCAAACATCCAAAGGCCCTACTAACCCGGGGTAGGGGTCACTCTCCTCCTCTCTGATGACTAGGAGCCCGACTGGGCGCTCGGAGTATCTCTAGAAAGGAGACTTAGAGGCAGGAAACAACAGCGCTGAGTGATGGAGATCGCCACGTCACGCCACTGGCTCTTTTCTGTGCCGTAAGAACACAAACACTCAGTGACACACAGCATTCCAGTGAAGTGCAGACCGACCTTGTTCTAGCCGCTGTGGCAAAAGTTGATAACCATCGTGAAAATAATCCCTTACTTCCGGATAGCCTTTTACAGTGCAAAAATACGTTTTTCCTGCCCTGCTTCATTTGAACTTCACAATAGGCAAAACACAACTCATCATGCCTGTTTTGTAGGCTCTGAATGTGTTTAAATGCAGTCATTACTTGAGTTTTATCCTTTGCATATTCTAAATGAGTGCACAAGGAATCTTTCCCCAGCCTTAAGATAAGGCTTTCTGCTGGAGGAACATGGAAACAACCTAGATGTCCATCAGCAGATGAATGGATAAGAAAGCTGTGGTACATATACACAATGGAGTATTACTCAGCCATAAAAAAGAATACATTTGAATCAGTTCTAAGGAGATGGACGGAACGGGAGCTGATTATACAGAGTGAAGTAAGCCAGAAAGAAAAACACCAATACAGTATACTAACGCATACATATGGAATTTAGAAAGATGGTGATGAAGACCCTGTATGCGAGACAACGAAAGAGACTCAGATCTGTAGAGTGGACTTTTGGACTCTGGGGGAGATGGAGAGGGTGGGATGAGATGGGAGAATGGCATTGAAACATGTATACTATCATGTAAGAAACGAATCACCAGTCTATGCCCGATGCAGGATGCAGGATGCTTGGGGCTGGTGCCAGAGAGATGATATGGGGTGGGAGGTGGGAGGGGATTCATGTTTGGGAATGCATGTACCCTCGTGGTGAATTCATGTCAATGTATGGCAAAACCAATACAGTATTGTAAACTAAAGTTAAAATAAAAATTAATTAAAACAACAAATAAACAATGAAATATTTCCCTTCATCTCATCTCATTCTTTTACTTTTTTCCCTCTCTGTCTCTCCCTACACATGGTGGTTTAGTCTCTCCGACGAGTTGGCTTCCTTGCGACCCCATGAACTATAGCCCCCCAGGCTCCTGCGTCCATGGGATTTCCTAGGCAAGAGTACTATAGCAGGGGATTGCTATTTCCTTCTTCGAGGGATCTTCCCAACCCAGGAATCAAACCTGGGTCTCCTGCATTGCAGGCAGATTCTTTACCCACTGAGCTACGAGATATCCCCACACATATCTACCATACCGTTTATCATTACAACTAGTTGCCTTTATTTGTTCCCTCTACCTGAATTGAATAAAACTACTGGTGCCTGAAAACACAGGGAGACTGTGCAAGTGAGCCATCCTCATTTACTCCCCATCCCCGAGTTCTTATTAAAGGGTGTAAAAACTTTGTAGCAGGTGGGGTTTTATGAGATGAATGGCTGTGATTAACATCTCACAAAGGCATTTAATTCGGCAGATCAAAAACAGAACACTCAGAACTTTGATTTGAACTGAGGTTTGCTGGGGTACACAGGACAGCTAGTTGACAATTTTCTTTTTCTTTTCATCTCTTTCGAAACTGCTTGCCGTGGCAAAGACTTGTTAGAGAGCAGATGTGTTGCAAAAGTCTGCATCGAGACAAAAGGAATCTGCATCGATTCTCCCCCTGCTGACTTTCTGTGTGAGCTGGTGAAGGAGACTTAATTTATGTGAGCAAGCCTTTCTGGCGTTGACTCAGCCCCTCAGCTGCATCAGACTTGCTCATTTGTCCAAGGACAGAAGCATCCCTCAGTCACCTGGGTTTTCCAGGGGAGGCAGAGAGAGCCCAGGAAAGGACCAAGTGTGGAATCAGCCTCGCAGATGACTCAATCTGGACTATTTTTTTCCTTAAACTGTTTTTCTTCAATACTTGGGTTTTTAGAAGCTTTCTTGCAGGAGTGTGGTTGATTAACAATGTCATGACAGTGTCAGGTGTACAGCAGAGTAATGCAGTTAGCCAGATGCATGTTTCTCAGAACGTTTCTCCCCATTTGGGCGGTCACACAGAGCTGAGCAGAGGCCCCTGGGCTGTGGCAGCCCTTGCTGGCTCCACGTTTGCAGTTGCTGCTGTGTTGGTCCGAGCTGAGTTCTGGGTTCAGTCTCTCAGTAACTTCTGAAACTGTTTAAAACTTAAATAGTGTCCAACTCTTTGCAGCCCAACAGGCTCCTGGGTCCACGGCATTTTCCAGGCAAGAATGCTGGGGTGGGTTGCCGTTTCCTACTGCAGGGGACCTTCCTGGCCCAGCGATCCAACCCGCATCTCTTGGGTCTCCTGCCTTGGCTGGAAGGGTCTTCAGCACCAGCACCGCCTGGGAAGCCCAGGCCCTTGGCGGTTACCCATTTCAAACATAGCAGTGTGTACATGTCAATATTTAAGTTTTAAAACAGTTTCAAAAGTAAGTTACATTTGACAATCAATGTGCTGTATTTAATGATTCTGTTACATTTCTTTCCTTCTGTAAAATAAGAAACTCCTTAAGCTGAAGGTGTGTGTTTAAATAATGATGCATTAGAATAAGAAAAAGGGGCAGCTCTAGTCTAACTTTGAGGATAAGACGGAAACCCTCTTTTGTTTTGTTTCCCCCAGTGATAACCCCTTTATCAGCTGTGTTGGATCAATTTATCATGTCTGCAGGGGGGACTAGACCTCAAAAGTGGCTTCTGTGCTAATCGTGATCAGATTTGTGAATGGCTTAATTATCATCTTTGCCCAAAATGTTTTGGTCTTCCTTTCAGGGACTTTAAATCTGCCTGATAAAGTCAACTACAATGAAAAATTAAAAACAATTGTATATTACCCAAGTTTCTAATTTTTGTGCTCATAAGCTGAGTACTGGGCTTCCTAGCTGGCACTAATGGTAAAGAACCCATCTTTCAATGCAGGAGACGAGAGAGAAGCAGGTTCGATCCTTGAGTCAGGAAGATCCCCTGGAGGAGGGCATGGCAACCCGCTCCAGTACTCCTGCCTGGAGAATCCCATGACAGAGGTGCTTGGCAGGCTACAGTCCGCAGGGTCACACAGATAGGACACGACCGAAGTGACCTGACACAGCAGACACAGCCAAACCAGAACACAAAAACGCGCGGGAAGGCCGTTAGAAGATAAACTAGTCTAGGTCTCGGGAGAAGCTGGTCCGTTGCTTCTTTAGGCAGGAAGGATTGGGTTGGACCTTGATGAATGATGGGTCTTGAACTAGCGGTTATCTCCCTGTGTCTTCCCCCCGCCCCCGAGCACCTGAGCTTAGCCCTCTGTGCCCTCTGCCTGGACCCCCCTCCCCCGAAGGAGGAGCCCCCAGCACCC